>PVKM010036047.1:0-14931 GCA_004027735.1 Carollia perspicillata
AAATAGCCTGGGCCTAGGGAACTGGAGTGCTAGCCTTCACTCGCAATTCTGCTTTATGATGGAGACACATCACTGCCTCTCTCTCAAAGACGCAGTGCCCCAGGGGCCGGGAAGGGTCAGGATACAGGCGTCACCTCCCAGAAGCCTGGGTAAGTGATTTGGAGAGTACAGGTGGCAGCACTCAGGTGGCACTCAGTTCTCCGGAGAAGACCTCATCAGCATTTCAGAGATTATGTCATTTTTGATGGGGGTGGGAAACTGATACAGAGCTGTCTTCGTTTCTCTTGTCCTGATGTGCATTTCCCAAAGCCTGCTCAGTACTGCGGATTTCATGAGTTAAAGAAGGAAAAACCTCTTCTTGTCTTTGAAGAAAGATCTGCCCCTGCTGGGATGTCATTCTAGCTAATTAAAGCTGTGTCTACAAATGTTCCTCACTTGTAAATTCAATTAAGTGTGAGGGCGTTCATGTCTTCATTTACCCACTTACTCATTTACTCACTCAATAATCACCCGTGCAGGGTCTCTTCGAGGGGCTTAGGACGAATCACCCAAATGGTGTTTGCCTCAATGGAGCTGATAATCTAGTGGAGGACACAGATAAAATAATGTCACAGACAAGAATGCATTAAAAACTGTGATAAATCCAATGAAGGAAGCGCAGATCCTGATGATGGAGAAAAATGGAGAAAGAGCCTTCTGAGTTTGCTCAGAGGAGGGCTTTTCAAGGTGATGACACTTAAGTTGACAGAAAGGTGAGAATGAGCCAGGCACCCTTGGAGTAGAGGGAAGACTGTTCAGGCAAGACAGGGTCCTGGGGTGGAGGGACCGCCAGAGTTGGGGGGGCAACAGACCCAAACCCCATATAAGGGGCAGTGTGACATGGTGAGAGGACAGAGAAGGCTACCAGATTGCCTGGTTCAAGTCCCACTTCTGCCTCTCACTGCACTGTACATGTTTCTCATGTAAGTTGCAAATTCCATGCCTCAGTTTCCTTATCTATAAAATGGGAATGAAAAAATAATACCTATTTTGCCAAGTTCCAAGAGACACCATAAAACCAGATTTCTAGATAAAATTTCCCAATTTTCAAAACTGGGCCACTAATTTAAAATGGATTTTTATCCATTCACTGAGAAGGTTAAGCCAATCTGTGGGGTTGGGGGACACCGGTTTGCATCCTTTTGTTCAGGAACTCATGTGCCATGCTACATGGTCATGATTTTTTTCTCCAAGTGTTGTGGAAATTCAGTGAGGCGACACGGTCTGCTGGATGTTTTAAAGATGGTGTGACTGCCTACTAGAAAGTGGGTGAGAAAAAGCAACAGAAAAGCAGTAAATTCTAGTAGGACTTCAAGGCTGTTTCTGGAGAGGCCCAGAACACTTTAGTGTTCCAGGCCACCTGATCCAAAGACCCTAGTCTACACGAGGGTTCACTCTCGATGATGCACATTCCGTGGGTCTTGACTAGTGCACGATGACATGTACCCACCATTACCGTAGCATGCAGAGTAGTGTCACTGCCCTGAAAATCCTGTGCTCCACCCGTCATCCCTCCCTCCTCCTAATCCCTAGTAACCACTGATCTTTTTACTGTCTCCGTTCTTTGGCTTTTTCCAGACCATCCCGTTGTTGGAATCACACAGTATGCAGCCTTTTCATATTGGCTTCTTCCACTTAGTTTTATATGCATGTATTTTCTCCATGTCCTTTCATGCCTTGATGGCTCATTTCTTTTTCTTTTTTTAAAGATATTATTTATTTAATTTTTAGAGAGGGGAAGGGAGGGAGATAAGAGAGGGAGAGAAACATCAATGAGTGGTTGCTCTGTGCACCCCCCCTACTGGGCACCTGGCCTGCAACCCAGGCATGTGCCCTGACTGGGCATGGAACCAGCAACCCCTTGGTTCACAGGCCAGCCCTCAATCCACTGAGTCACACCAGCCAGGGCTCATTTCTTTTTAGTGCTAAATAACATCCCATTGTCTGAATAGACACAATTTATTTTTCCATTAACCTACTGAAGGACATCTTGGTTGCTTTTAAGTTTTGGCAATTACGAATAAAGCTGCTGTAAACATCTGTGTGCAGGTTTTGGTGTGAACAACTCCTTTGAATAAATACCAAGCAGCACAATTGCTAAGTCATATGGTAAAAGTATGTTTAATTTTATAAGACATCACCGGTCTCCCTGAGCGGCTGTTCCATTTTGCACCCCCACCGCCGTGAATGGGAGTTCCTGTTGCTCCACATCTTCACCGGCTCCTGGTGTTGTCAGTGCTCGGGGCTTTGGCTGTTCTCATAGGTGTGCAGTGGTATCTCGTCGTTGTTTTCATTTGTGTTTCCCTGTTGACATGATTGTGGAGCATCTTTTCATGTGCTTGTTTGCCATCTGTATGTCTTCTTTGCTGAGGTGTCTGTTGAGGGCCCATTTTTAAATCAGACTATTTTCTTATCGTTGAGTTCTAAAGGCTCTTTGCATATCTTGGATCCATTTACTTTGGGAAGTCCTTCCCTACTTTATCTATTTATTTGTTCATGCATTCACTAATTTAACAGATACTTATTCAGTATGTTCCCCTATGCCAAACACTGTTGTAAGTGCTTCACATTTTGTTCTTACAGCTTTCTAAAGATGGGTATGTTATTATCCTAGTTTACAGGTATCTTACCTGGGGTCACACTTCTGGAAACAGTAAAGAGTTTTTACTGTGCAGTCTGGCTTCAGAAGGTGCTCAGTACATATTTATTAGATAAATGAATGATACTGAGATGCTTTTTCTATTTGCCCTTTCTGCCTTGTTCTCTTTGGTCCCTTCCCCTTTTCCATTATCTTCCAGTTCCGATTCTTTCTTATCTTCCTCAACTCTTTAATCTTTTTACTTGATGAGAGATACCTTTCCTTATTAATGTGAAGCAAATGGCTGCTATTTTTCCCCTCCAAATTTTTATCCTCATTTTCAAATGTGTGGTCATATAATGCTATTTCCAAAAAATGTGCAGCAGCTCCAGCAAATGGAACCATGGGTTAGAGGTATAATACTGTCCAACACAATACCATTGAAAATAAAATAGAGGAGAAAGAGAAGAACTCTACTTTGCACTAAAAAAAAGAGAATGGATAATATTTTTCAAATGCCTTAACATTCCAAGTCTCTCAATAGTAGATAAATATGATTGCATTTGGAAGCTGTTTTCCTGTGAAATATGTTCAGACTTTAATTTGTTTTGGTTATTAAACTTATATAATCTATTGAAGCAGAAATTATGTTAGAAAAATTTTGTTAGGGTTGCAAGTGGCAATACTCTTTAATCTACACTGCTCTAAAATGAGACTGTTGTTACAGAACAGACTGGGGGTTGTAGATGATATACTATTACCAGAAGGACCCCCCACTTTTTCTCCGGGGGTTCCTCCCTTGTACTAAGTTCCCTTTGCCTGCTGCCAGGGGAAAGACGTCTCTCAGTGCCAGAGATTGGTGAAAAGGAAATGAATTATTTATTTAAAAGTTATACAGACTTAGAGTAATGACTTAATGTCTTCATTAAAATACTAAGGTCCTTTAGAATACCTACAATGCACAGTCCTTCCTTCTTCCTCTGCCCTAGTCTGGGGTACCACATCTCAGGAAAAGAAGTCGAAGTCTGTGATTCGGGCTCCCAGCACCATCAGCTGTGTCGCTGCCACGATCTCCAGTTAATCCAGAGCCCTGTGGCACCTTCTCCTGGCCCACCAGCAAGTCTTTTCACCCCTTTTCTTCCAGGCAAAGTCTCTCCTGCTTCCTAGGCAAAAGGGAGCACGGCAAAGCTGCATGGCCCTGACTCTCCAAAGCCTCATGGTCCCAACCTTGAATGGTTGCCACTCCTGGGCTTAAATTCCCAAGACAATCTTCCTCCGTGGCTCCATTTCTGACTCCTCCCACAATCAGTTACACCTGCCAGCATTCCTGTATTCTTCCAGCTCTCCTGGGCTACCATGGTGAGTCAGGCATGGCCCCATGGCATGGAGCCAATCTTCTCCAAGCTCTCATGCAGGCGCTGCAACCAGGGGGAGTTGCAGTTACATCCTGGGTTGAAGTCACTCCCATCCCCCTGGCTCAAAGCACGGCCATAGCTGTTTAACATATCTAGGAAACCAGTTAAAAGTTATAGATATGTTAAATGACCGTGCCAGAGGTTAGCTGCACAGCTGTCACTGTACACAGCTCTCAGTGAACCTGCTCCACATGTCCCAACCCTCAACTCAGACTGGTGGGGGTGAGGACATCATATATATTTTTCCCTCTAATATTTCCTGAACACCCTGAGTTCTGGACCCCAGTACAAATCCATATTTGGGCCCCCCCTTGGCTGTACTCTGTCACACTGTTAGTTGCAATAAATGTTTTTAGTCCCTAAAACACCTGTTACATGAGACCCTCCGGTTACCGGGGAACACAAATGGCCTTATTTTCCTGTGCACAGGTGCATTTTGTACTGTAGGTGGTGCTCCTTCCAGGAGCTCTAGTCCGCCTCTCTGGACTGAGCTCCATGAGGCAGGGAGGGAAGTACGCGCTTAGACCAAGAGACTCTGTTTTGCCAGGAAAAAAATTAACACTAAGAGGGCAAGTGACCTGGTAACATTTCCGAGAAAAACAAACGAAGCTATGGAGAACTCGAGAGAAGCCCAGGTTTCCCTTCTGGTGGGGGTTAGTCCTGAGGAATAAAGGAAAAGGTGAAAACTTGGTTTGTCCTATGTCGACAAGTTTTTAACCCTGAAAACGCACCACACTGGATTACTCTCTGCTCTTTTACACCATTGGGGCATACATTTAGAAAAGCTTTCCTGGAATTTCGTGTCTGTCCAAACGTGGGGAAAACTGAGTGTAGCAGAAACAGAAGTCAGCCAAGCTCCCTGAAGCCCTTCCTCTGCCAGCAACTCTGCCCACTCACGGCTCCAGCTTCAGGTCCTCAACCGGCAGGAAGAGGAAGAGGTGGAACACAACGACCTAGACATTTTCTTTCAGTCGTAGGAGTCAGCCACGATTCTTTTCCTTTATTTTCTTTTCAATTTTGTTCTTCACAATAAACTCTCAAGAGATGCCTCTCAAGAGAAAATGTGAAGTCACAATTGATCAAAAGCCACATGTGACTTTCTCCCTTCTGGTTTTGGTTGGCCATCTAATAATTCCTTGGTTCTAAAAAATCCTTTGCCAACCTGGTTGGTGTAGCTCAGTGGATTGAGCGTAGGCCTGTGAACCAAACAACCTTGGTTCGATTCCCAGTCAGGGCACATGCCTGGGTTGCAGGCCAGTTCCCAGCAGGGGACGCACAAGAGGCAACCATACATTGATATTTCCATCCCTCTCCCCTTCCCTTACCCTCTAAAGATAAATAAATAAAATCTTTTTAAAAATAAATAAATAAAAAATCCTTTGCCTCAAGTTTCCTCACACAAAATGAGTGGGTAACAAGCAGTCTGGGTGACATGAGCTTGCGCCTGCTGCTCAGTGGAGGGAATCCTTTCGCCCAGCAGGGGCAGAAACACTGGCTCACGGGTAAAGATGCCTGGGGGTGCCTGGATATTGCTGTGTCTGATTTCATTCTTGCACCTTGCCCTTTTAACCAACTACCTAGACCTTTACTACATACCATAGGGACAGCAAATGGCTGTCTTTCACTCTGCTTTGCTGTTAAATCATAACACTGTATATGTTAAATCATAACACTATATATGTACCAAATTTCTAAAACGTAATGTGTCAAGGATGGGGACTGTAGTGACGTTGAAGGTGCTATATTTGCTACCCCAGCCTTAGTGAGATTTGAGTCAGCGAGGAGCCATGTGCTCTTTGTCATTGGGCTGTGCAGCTTGTCCCTCCTTTCTTTCCCTTTGTTTGGACCCTTTTAGTTGCAGAGATCTAAAAACTCTAAAATTGCCCTTAGTGAAACAGGGCTATATAGCTCTATATATCTATATCTATATCTCTATAGGCATATCTATATATATATCTATATGTCTATATATCTATATCATTTTTTAGAGAGAGAGGAATGGGGAAAGGAGAGACAGACAGACCGACAGGCAGACAGACACAAACACATTGATTTGTTCCACTTCTTTATACATTCATTGGTTTCTTCTTGCATCTGCCCTGACCAGGGGTGGGACCCCAAACCTTGGCAATGGGGATGACGCTCTAACCAACTGAGCTACCCTGCCAGGGCTCCACTGGCATAGCTGGATTTCGGATCTCAGATTATTTAACCAGAGTCAGGTCCATCTCTTGGTTAGACTTTCCTGTGTGTTGACCTTGCCACCAGGCAGGTCCTTATTGGAAAGGTGAAATCCAGCAGATGGTCAGCCTACTCTTCACAGCTTGCCTACAGCAACGCAGAGAGTACGCACTGCTTGATCTCTTAAGCACAAGCTGTGGGGCTGGGTCAGAGTTGGTCTGATTCAGTGGAGTGCCACCCCCAAACTAGTCACGTAGCTATGGAGGTTGGGGGATGGGCAGGGAAATGGGAGGGTGCAGGAATCCCCTGAGAGGTGGACCTTAGTTACAGGTCAACACAAAAAGGACTCATGGACGTGGACAACGGTGTGGTGATTGTGGGTGGAGGGGGCTAAATGGTAATGGAAAAAATACAATTAAAAATTTTTGAAAAAAGGTCAACACAAGGAGCTGAGAATGTAGTCAGCTCACCCATCTCAGCTGCCGAGACTGAGAGCAATAGGGAGGGGGTAACACTTCCAAAGGAAAGGAGGGGTGCCATCACTCCCAGAAGAGTGGATGAGTGCTGGGCAGGCTGAAGGAGCCAAGACGCACATTATCTCACCACGTAAAACTGCTCATTCAGAGTAACAAGTGCAGGGGGACTGGGCAGGCAGAGGACCAGGTGTGGGTTGGACACTCCACTAACCCAGCATTGTCCTGTTCTAAGGATTGATTGGACCAAGTGCTAAATCTACTGTCCACTTCTCCGGTTATCTTCATCGTATCACAAGTTAGAATTCTTACAAACCCTTAGAAAAGCTGCTCCTTACAGTGAGTGCACAGAATTTTAGTACACTATTGTTTAAATGTTCAAAAGAGTTTCTTTTTCTCCCATCGCATGTGGGCTTTTCATAGCGTGCAATTTTGCTGCATTTATAATCATGTATTTTGTTTTAGGAAAATGCATTTTGTCTTAAAAGCTTTTCACACAACTAGAGAAATGATCGGCTTCATTATCAATATCCCGGTGCAACCTGCTTTCCTCCCTGAGAATATTCAAAACAGGTTGCAAAACTCAGACGAATAGCAATTGAAAGAGAAAACTAAAACCAATTTGATTCTCTTAATCGAGAAATAATTAAGTTGTGCATGACAGTATTAGAGCAGTATAAAGACGACTCCGTGTATTCCTTTCACTTTCCGTTTCACGAAGTTGCTGTTTAGGTCGAGCTTTGTGATATAATAATGCAGAGCTTGTGCACAGAGAGAGAGAGTGAACTAATGCAAAGACTTTTCTTATGAATAAGTAAAATGAATGTTTTTTTAATTTCAGGGAAAATGTATTTAAAATGCAATTTTTGGAAAATGTAATAAAGTCAAATATAAATATTGTGAACAGATGTTCAATCAGAAGTTTCTGAAATGAATAGTCACCATCTGGAACCATTTACAATGAGAAGAAGGTAAGCATGCACCTGCTCCTTTCTCTAAAAGATTTCATCTCTGTATCAAATTATAAACAAGTAAAGCATTTTCCATAAAAATGCTCTATTCTATTTGCCAAACTGTTTAGAGAAATATTGATAAGAGTGTAGATGGTTTTGAAAAGTGTGCTTCTAAAAGGCTTAGTCTGTTTTCAGATTTCTTTGCTTACTTGTAATTTTTTCAATCAAACTCTTCAAAGCGGCTGCATGTTTTACATTTTGACAGACTTGCCCCAAACCTGAATGGACAATGCCACTGCCACTGCCACACCATCACCCAGGGTGCCTATTTGCCCATTACTGCATTCTAGGTGCTCCACACTGGGAGCTGAATCTAGGAGCCTGGCAGCGTTGATGAATTCATCGCATTAGTGGCCCCAGTGAACGGTCTTCTGTATCACGCCCTTCGCAGTGTGGTGTTGCAGCAACTTGCACCAAGAGGTGGAGTGTTTTATTTCATCTTTCCAATCAGGGCGGAACTAGTGACTTGCTTTGGCCAACAGAATGCAGAATAAGGGACAGTGCACCAATTCCAAGCCTAGACCTCCAGAAGTTTTGCATACTTTCATTCTCTCGTGGATCCCCGTGTTAGCCTTGTAGACAAGCCTGGGTGAGCCTGCTGGAGGCTGAGCGACCCGTGGAAGGAAGCCCAGTTGTCTGTGTGAGGCCTGCTGGAGCAGCTTTGCTGCCAACCAGCGCCCCACCACATGAGAGCCAGCCAAGGTCAGGTTCTCAACCCTGTGCCTAAAGCGGGAGGGTTTTGATTTCTCAGCAACTAATGCTTGCCATTGGAAATGCAAGTTGGTAAATGTTCAGAGAGTTTCTGGCTGCTATCTTTTTTTTTTTTTAATTTTCTTTATTTTTAGAGAGGGGAAGGGAGAGAAACACAGGTCAGTTGCCTCTTGAATGTGCCCCAATCGAGGGCCTGACCCACAACCCAGGCATGTACCCTGAACCAGGGATTAAACCAGTGACCTTTCGTTTTGTGGGACAACGCCCAAACAACTGAGCCCAGCAGGTCAGGGCTGGCTGCTATCTTTTTATCTCTTTGAACTAGAGGGAGGTAGATGCAGTTGCAAAGATACAATTTGAAAGAGAAGGTGCTGGGAAATGGGAGGCAGATTTCCATATGCAGGCTGCAGGCTCTAAATAAGTGAAACAGGAAAAATATATTGAGTGAGTGTAGGAGTATGGTTTCTTACTCAAGAACATAATGTAGTTTTAATAATTTCAGCATTTAAAAAATATAATTACAAATTAGGCTAATCTCTTTGTTGAAACCCATCCTTCTTACAAGTGAATTCTTGTAAGTGAATCTTACAAATCTTACAAGTGAATTCTTGTTCAACTGTTGGTTCCCTATATGATATGTTCTTTTAAAATATTCAATTAATTCATTTATAAGTTAATTCTACTCGTTTCCTGGCTAGTTAATTTAATTAGAGTAGTTTTACTGTAACTGAGTTAATTGGACCATATTAACTCCCTTAGTACAGATGGACCTGATAGCTTTCAATGCTGGATCTCAAAGAGTAAAGAAATCAAAGGTTAGTTTTTTCATATTTTGATGATCGTATATCGGTGACCTCCCTGGCACTTATCTTCCACTTTTCCCTTTATCCTTTCTCTAAAATTTGTTTATTTATGTTTTAATTTCTAACTATCGATTTTAGAGAGAGATAGGAAGGGGGGAAGAGAGAGAGAGAGATCCAAGGATGGGCTCTGATTGGCTCATGTCCCACGGCCACTTGGGTCAGTTCTGACATGAAGCACACACACAGTCAAAGCCAGTAAGATGCAAGGCGATGTTTGCTGGACTTCTGACGTGGAGAAGCTTAACTGTTTCCCGGTAAGGTGTAAGCTATGGAATTATGGAAGTCATTTTTCTGTAAGGAGAGGAGAGTCCAGAGTTGCCAGAATCGAGCCTAAGGTGAAGCCAAACGAAAAAGAGCAGATGGGGGAGACGCAGAGGAAAAAAAATGAGTCCTTGGAAACATTGCTTGACCTGTTGGAATCAGTCTTCTCTGAAGTTGACTTTGCCTCTGGAATTTTCACTGATGTGATTAATAAATCCCCGTTATTATTTAAGCCAATTGAATTGTTTTTTTCACTTGCAACTGAAAGACACTGACTGATGCAACCTCCATCTCTTACTTTCTAGCTTTGATGCAAGCGCCCTAGTTCAGGCTCTCTTTCCTCTTGCTGGAACTATTGCAATACCCTCTTAAATGCTTTCCTCCTTCCAGGCTGCACTGCTCTGACCCGTACATTGTTGTGGGGATATCTCTTAGTTACAGCTGTGATCACACCCTCTTGCTCAAAAACATTCCGTGATTCCTCAGTGCCTACTGCATTAAAAACCAATATGTCTCCTTTTGACATGCCAGGCCCACCTCAGCGAGGCCCAGCTGTTAACCTTAAGGTTTCCTGTGACCTTTATTCCCTGTTGGTAGGTACAGAGGATCTTCTCTAATCTCTTTCTTATTGGACAGGTCAGTAGTGTTTAACATTTCTGATGGCTCTCTCTTAAGACATTTTCTCCTCTGGTTTGTGTGATACAACATTCTCCTTTTCCAGTCAGATCCTTCTTTACCCAGTCATCGAACGATGGAGTTTTGCCAGGCTGGATTCTAGGGTTGTTGCTCTTCTCAGGTTACACAGATGTGCTGGACTTTAAGCTCCTTTTAAACTCTGGCTGGTGTGACTCAGTGGATTGAGTGCTGGCCTGCGAACCAAAGGGTTGCTGGTTTGATTCCCAGTCAGGGCACATGCCTGGCTTGCAGGCCAGGTCCCCAGTAGGGGGCGTGTGAGAGTCAATCACACATTGATGTTTCTCTCTCTCCCTTCCTTCCCTTCTCTCTAAAAATAAATAAAATCTTTTTTAAAAAGCTCCTTTTAAATGCCAATGAACTTGAAATCCAAGCCTCCAACTGAGATTGTTCCTCTCAGTTTCAGACCCCAATATCCACTTGCCCATTGAACATCATTGTCTCAGTCGTGTCACCTTGTGCTAGAACCCGCCCTTCCTCCAGGGTTCTCAGCCCTGTGAACAGTTTGCACTGTTACAGTAGAATGAGTGGCCAGAGGGGAAACAAAGGCAGGGAGGAGGCGGGATACATGTCTCACCCACTGACTCAGCAGTGCTTGAAATTCTATGTATCTTTTCCACTATCTGGGAAGGAAAGCCTTTGAAACTCTGCCTTCACCCCAAGGCCTGAAAGGCTGAAAAGGGCCCATAGTGCCTGAGGAGGAAGCCCATTAATACCTTTGGGTACTCACACCCCGGTCCTGGAAAGCTGGCACCACCTTTACCTGTCAGTCAATATGTAACTTCTTCCCCCTCACCCCTCGTGCACTGGCTATATAAGTCCTCAGGACAAAGGCCTGTGGGGGGGACTTGGTGCTCTTGGCTTTCTGGCCTCAGCCAGGCCGCCACCCCGGCCCTCACTACTCCTGCGCTTGCCACCGTGGCCTTTGGGTGCCCTTACCTTTGCCACTCTTACCATGCTTCACCCTGAACCTATGCCTTTCAGCACCCCCACCCCCGCCTTAACTAGGCCTGTTCTCTTCCATGAGAACAGATCACCAATAAACCCTGCGGTGTGTTCATAGACTCACTCATCTTTTATACTTGACTGCATTGGCTAGAAGAACCGAGTTTCTGGAATTGTCTCCCGGAGCAGCACCACCTATCCTGGTGCTCAAGCCAGAAATCTGGAAGCTATGCTGGGCTCTTCCATCTCCCTAGTCTTTTCAATCTGATCACACTCGAAGTCCTATTAATTCTACCTGCTACACACCTCTTGACTTTGTGACTTCTCCCCAACCCCTACTGTCACCCTCTCGTGCCAGCCATAGTCACCTGTCCCCTGGTCTACTACAACAGTCCCCTAAACTGGTCTCCCAGCTTCCGCCCTGGCTCCCTTTCTTTTCTCTCGCCACCTGAACATTATCTCGTTGAAATACGCAACGCGATCATTCCACTCGCTTGCATACAGTCTCTCATCGACTTCCCCACGCCCTGAGAATCATGCCCAAATTCTTCCCGTGGCCATGGCCTCTGATGGTCCAGATCCCCTCCGACCTTGCCAGCCTCGCCTTGGGGCCGTTATCCCTTTCACCCCGCTCACCATGCTCTTCTTTGTCCTTAGGCTGAGCCTAGATTGTTTCCTGTACCAGCAGTACCGTCGTCCTCCTTTCCGCTGCCCAAACCCAAGGGCCCCAGACTGTCAGCAAATCTCTCCCCACCTCGAGTCCTCTCCGTTTTTCTAATGCTCACCGCGACTGGGACGCCCCATTCGGTCTTTGTCTATTTGCCTGGGCCTTCAGCTCCATGAGGGTGGGGACTGTGTCTGATTTGTAACCTTCGATACTAAATGTTATTTTTCCATTGGAAAAAAATACTTTGAAGAAAGAAAACAAAACCCAAAAGAGTACCTTATTTTGGTGCTTACCTAAAAACAAATATAAATTATTATTTTTAAAAAATGTATGTTTGCATAAACATAAAGGATTAGAAATAAGTGTAAAAGGAAGATAAATGTTTTGCATAAAATAAATGTCTTAAAGCATAGTTTTAGCTTGCAAAGTAAAGAAGTGCAGACAGCCCTGACTGGTGTGGCTCAGTTGGTTGGAGTCTCACAAAGCAAAATGTTGCCGGCTGGATTTCCAGTCAGGGCACGTGCCTGGGCGGCGGTGTGGTCCCTGGTTGGGGTGCATGCAGGCATGCAGGAGGCTACAGAGCAATAGATTTTTTTCACATCAATGTTTCTCTCCCTCCCTTTCTCTGTCCCTCTGCCCTCTCTAAAAATAAATAAATATATATATATATGTGTGTGTGTGTGTATATATTGTATATATATGTGTGTGTGTATATATATATTTTCTAAAGAAATACACCAATCAGGTCACATGCCTGGGTTGCAGGCCAGGTTCCCAGCTGGGGGCACTGGAGAGGCAACCACACATTGATGTTTCTTTCCCTCTCTTTCTCCTTCCCTTCCCCTCTCTCTAAAAATAAATAAATAAAATCTTTAATAAAAAGAAGTGTATACAGATGCATTTTTAAAAAGAATATTTAAAACCCATTATTTAGATGTCTCTTATAAGGCAATACATATGGGAAAGCAAAGAAGTAAAAATCTTCAAACCTCTCAGGCACAGTTCTATCTTTGTACTTATTTATTACAATGGACGGAATTGCTAATAAGAAATAAGTTAGATAGGTGATGTACATAGAGAGGCAATTGCTAACTACAATGTTGCAAGTTAAAAATTTGAATTGTAAACGTTGATTGTCATTACATGGGGTTTCTTTTGATAAGATCCTTTTAAAAGTAGTTTAAATTTTGGTTTAATGCACTTAAAAATAAAATTTATGCCATGTATCAAAAGAAAATGTGGGCTGATTGTTAGTTCAGCCTTTGTGTTTGCGTAAATGAGTCAGAACCTTCCAGCACCTCAGCTTTTCTTAGGTGGTAAACTAAGATTCTTGGAAATCTTTATTAACTCTTTCTAGCCACAGGGGCGTTGTTCAAAGAAGCTGCCATTTGAAAGCTGTGGGGAGAAGGTGGGCGAGCACAGAATGCAAACTGATTTCTCCTCATTCGCTCAGTCAACAGTTATTCCCCATGCCCAGCAGTTATCAGGGTTTTCGGATCTATGTCAAGTACAGACCTCAGGGGTTTGGTTTTTTTAAATTAGCATATTATAACTGCATGTAGGGCCAAAAATATATTAAACATAACTGTAGATATTTTGTGATCTTAATGATGGTTGATTCTATTCACAGTTCTATGCTGAGTGCCCTATATACATTATCTTGTTTAACTCTCACAACAATCCTATGTGATAGGTATTGCTATTTTCTACTTCCTTTGTACAGTGGAGGCAACTGAGGCCCAGAGAAGTCAAGTAACTCACCCACAGTCACACAGCTAGGGGGAGCTAGAATTACACACCGTGCTTTCTGACTCCAAGGTCGCAGATTTAGTTTGCCACAGGGGTGCACTGCCTACCACTCGTCAGATTGTGAATTTGAATGTTTCGGTTCTGGTAAGGCAAATGGCAATGATGGTACCACTTTCTGATTATGCAATAATTCAGAGCTTAATTTGATACTGTAGTTAAGTTTTCTAATTTCCCACAGGACATATTTTTTCCTCACAAAAAGTTTTTTAGCAATCAAAAACATTTCTTCTAGGAAATAAAAGGACTTCTCTTGTCTCAGAACATTTGATGGCTAATCAGTATGGGTTTGATTTCCAAATACTTCTATTTAAAGTCATTTAAATGCTATTTCTGGAGCTAAGCCCTGCCTATCTTCCTATCAGTCCAGATGTAGGATCTCCGGGAAGTCAGGGAAGCAGCCTGATGGGAAGAGATGCCCAGAGGTCAGGGTGGGGATAACCGGAGACGGGAAGAGTTGCCCTGAGGAAGGTGAGCCGACGCCCACTTTAATATGAAAAAAAAAAAAAAGTGCAGCTGAAGCGTAGATTTGGAAAGGCTAGAATCCCACTCACTGAAACACTTACTTGGCAGCCATCACGTGCCAGGAGCAGCGCTCCCTACTTCCACGGTTTCCGTCTTCTTGCTGCCCCCTCCTCCACCCCGAAGCGTCCTGAGCCGTCCTGGCCTGGGGTTCTGCTGAAACGTACCCGAGCACGAGCCTCAGTTTTTCCTTGCCTCTACCCAAAGGTGCATCATCAGGCTCCTGCCGGCGGTGAACAGGGATGCAGACGGGCGGGTCCCTGAGCCCGGCGCTCTGTAGCAGGGCCATTAAATGGGTTTCCATGACCTCACCCCGCCTCCCTGCCTGGTCCCCGGCCTGGTGTCACCCGGATTATGCTTCAGGACAAAAGTGGTTGGGGTGAGTGAGGGAAGAGGCCCTGCAAGAAAATTCCTCAACAGCAGGTAGGAGAAATAATAAAAATAGTGAGTGCTTGGAATTTATGACCTGCCAGTACACTACGTTTGTAGCTATCAGCCCAGGTAAGGTAATATTATTGCATTTCACAGACGAAGAAACTGAAACTGAGAGAGGCTGTGACGTCCACAGACCTGGGATTCAAAGTCTAACTCGTCTGACTTCAGTCCGACACTCTTTCCACTGCAGGCCTGTGAAGGCGCGTCTGAGCCCGGGGCGCAGGAGCTCCCTGCCTGCCTGAGTCCCAGGGTTCATCAGCTCCAGGCCCTCGCAGAAAGGCTGTGCCAAGCACGGGACATTGCCCCCTGCCTTTCTGGAGAATATAATC
>PVKM010036048.1:0-14965 GCA_004027735.1 Carollia perspicillata
CAAATTATGGTTCTTAGGCCAGCAGTTTTAGCATCACCTGATAATTTAAAATATAAATTTTTAAGTTCTACCTCCTACTGATTAAGAATCTATGAGGATAGAGCTCAGGATTCTGTATTTTGTTAAAAACTCTCCAGAGGATTCTAAAACATGTGAGAATAACTGAAATAAACTGATCTCATTATGATCTATCATGTCTTGCCACAGGCTAAAACTTTTAGTGATAGATCTTTGATGTAAAGCAGAATAAACATATAAAGCCACACTGTGTAGGGATTAGAAGAACAATCTCTGAACCTGATCTGGCATGTCAATTTATACTATATGAGACATTATAAATATATTGCCCAATATTGGATAGAGTTAATTGTCCTCTTTGTTTTTCACAGCTCTTCATAACTTAATTACAACAATTATTTCATTGCATAATAATAATTAATGTTTCTATCCTTCAAACTGTTACCAAAATAATTGAGTTATTCTAGAATAAAAGCCATTACCCTACCTACTACATAAAATGCACCTTGAATGTAAGCATGGTCAGATATCAAAACCAATGTTTTTCTGTTTTTTTGTCACTGCTCAGCTCACAGACACAAACATTGTTTCTCGTTCGGAGTCTTACGGATATGCCACATGTGCAATATATGAGTGGATGGTAGATTATAATTTGTTTTCTCCTATAAGACATATAATTGTAATGTCTGTTAAAAAAAAACATATTTTCAACATTGTGAGGGAGAGAATTTCAAACTTTCATGAATCGTATGTTAGCTTTTTCTCCTGTGATTTATATATGAATATTATTGTTAAAGCATCATCATTTTGATTTCATAAGGTAATATTGATTTAATTATATCGATTTTGTATTCAGAATCAAATTATTATAATTAGCATGAAAGTATTGATTATAAGCTTTCTTTTTAGTTAAATATATTTGTATTTCCATTTATGTTTTTAAAAATGTACCAAAAATATTCCCAAGCATTGACATGCTAAACATGGGTCGATTTCCATAATTTATGTTTTGAAGAGTAATCTATTTTTCTTTGTTCAGTATTTGCAAACACCAATCCGTCTGGTTGTCTATACCTCATTGTTACATTTCAGTTTATCAGCCCAGTCAAATAAGCACATATGCTCAGTAAGAGTATTCAGAAACTATATTCTTAGAGCAATCTCATAATTTTTTTTATAAAAACCATGATCCTCATATTTATTTCCTTCCTGGTTACTGATGAGACAGAAAAAAAATGACCTTTTCTGGCTGACTGCCCAATGAATTCTGCATTCAGATACTGGAGGCAGTTTGATTGTGTTTTGATGTTTTCACCAACCTATTACTGTATTAACTTGATGGCAGCCAAAACATACATTTGTGATCTCATTTTTCTCCAGCAGTTTTCTTCCACTCAATCAGACATGTACACAAATACCCACAGGACAGAAGAATGCTTTTAACTGAAGTGAATCCTTTAGGAATAGTGTCACGCAAGAACCTCTTTACAAAAGATTATAGCCTGCTATTTGTGCCAAGCCTTTTACCCCTTAGTGAATAATACTGAACTTAATGCCAGAAAGAGAAGGTTCACCATAAACAAATGATTCTATTATGCCAAGTGTCCTCATATTGCTAAAAACTGAGTAGTAATGATATTTTTCTGATAGAGAACACCAGATTTTTGTCATCTATTGGCCATGACCAAGTATTAATATGCTGCAGGTATCCATTCCATTAGCATTAAGGAATATTTGTTGTTAACATCGTGGAAGGGCAGAGTTGTGTCTTTTTAAGTAAAACACAGTCCAAGTCCGAGTAGCCTTTCCTCACTCTCTTTTACAGTTCACTACTACCACACTGCTTATCTTCAGACACTGGAAAACTGAATTACAGCACAAATTCAGATATTATTGCTAAAAAACGCTTATAAAACAATTTTAGGAAAACCTCTTTGTGATTATGTCCTTCCAGTCCACAAAAACCAAACAAGAAAGTTCAAACTCTCACTTTAAATGAGGCCCAATGTTGGACATTAAAATTACTTTTCAGTGACCACACATTGTGTTCATACTTGGCATCAAAAGACTTTTAGCTATTTCCCCAAATAAGTCAATCTTCAGAAATCAAAACCAAGGTATCATCTTGCATTTATTAGAATGCTGTTATCAAAAAGACAAGAACAGGAAGATGGCAGCTATATAGGTGAGAGCTGAGCCCACTTACTAGTGCACCCAACTGGGAAACTTAACTGATCTTCCAAAAAACAAAGTGAACATCAAACAGAATCTCAGCCGATATGAAGTTTGGAAGCCAAAGTGTGCAGAGGACACTTCAAAATTAGTGGTAAGGGTTTGTATAGGCCAATGGGAAGGTCCCCAGGCCTGGTGCCTGAGCCTGAGGTTACCATGGGTACACTGGAGAACAGACAGGTCAGTGATAGCAGCCTAGTAGCTCCCTTCACTCCCAGGGAGGGGTAAAATCCCAGACACATGCCAGGAGAGAGCTGGATGCATAAAGTCACTGGGGCAGAGGAAGGCAGCAAGTGACACACAGCCAGTGGAGTATCCAAGCCGTGGCAACAGTCACTGGCTGATATATTGCCAGATAATTTTTGGGATCTTGGTGATATTTGGAGCTGAGCGAGGGGGTGGATGCAACTGGCTATGACCCAGATAGACTCTGGACTTGCCAGAGGGTTGGACTGTGTAAAAGCCATGTGTGGCTTGGAGTGGCAGCTGCTCACTAAGACATTTTTCACAAGGGAGCAACTGAGGCACACCATGCAGGGACCTCATAGCAATACAGGCCTACCTAAAAAAAATAGAAATATTTCAAATAAAAAAACCTAACCCTACATCTATAAAAACTGGAAGAACACAACAAACAAAGCCTAGAGTGAGCAGAAGGAAAGAAATAACCAGCATTAGAGAAGAATTAAATGACATAGAGACTAAAAGGACAATTCAAAGGATCAATAAATCCAAGAGATAGTTCTTTGTAAAGATAAACAAAATTAATAAGCCTTTAGCTACATTCATCAAAGAAAAAGAGAAAGAGAGGACCCAAATAAATAAAATCAGAAATGAAGGAGGAGAGATTACAACTGACACCACAGAAATACAATGGATTATAAAAAATTACTATGAACAACTATATGACAAGAAATTTGAAAACCTGAGTGAATGGACAAATTTCTAGAAACCTAATCTTCCAAAACTAAATCAAGAAAAAACAGAAATCCTGGACAGACCAATAACATCTAATGAAATTGAAGCAATATTCAGAAAATTCCTAACACACAAAAACCCTGGACCAGATGGTTTCACAGGAGGATTTTTCAAACAGTTAAGGAAGAGCTAACCCCTGTTCTTCTCAAACTATTCCAAAAAATCCAAGAAGAGAGAAGACTCCCAAACTCTTTTTATGGAGCCAGCATCATCCTAATCCTTAAACCAGAAAAAGACACAACAAAGAAAGAAAAGTATAGGCCAGTATTGCTGATGAACATAGATGCTAAAATCCTCAGCAAAATATTGATAAAGTAGATCCAGTAATATGTTAAAAAGATCATACATCGTGATCAAGTGAGAATCATACCAGGGATGCAAGGATGGTACAATATCACAAATCAATAAACAGATTACATCACATAAACTAAAGAAAAGACAAAAATCACATGACCATGTCAATAGATTTGAAAAAAGCATTTGATAAGGTGCAACACCATTTATGATAGAAACACCGAGCAAAGTGAGAGTAGAGAAACATACATCAACATAACAAAGTCCATATACAAGAAACCTGCAACCAACATTCTTCTTAAATTGGCAAAATCTTGAAGGTTTCCCACTAAGATTGGGAACAACACAAGGGTATCCATATTCACCACTTCTATTCAATATAGTATTGGATGTCCTAACCAGAGTAGTCAGAAAACAAAAAGAAATAAAAGGCATCCAAATTGGAAAGGAGGAAGCAAAAGTGTCATTGTTTGCAGATGACATGATAGTGTACATAGAAAACCCTATAGACTCCACCAAAAAGCTACTTGACCTCATAAGTGAATCTGGAAAAACAGAGGAAAACAAAGTCAATATTCAGAAATCAAAAGCATTTTTGTACACCAATAATGAAATATCAGAAAGAAAAATTAGAAGAAAATCCCATTTGTTATAGCAAAAAATAAATAAATAAATAAATAAATAAATAAATAAATAAATAAATAAATAAATAAATAAAGTACCTAGGAATAAACCTAACCAAGGAGGTAAATAGTTGAACTCAGAAAACAATACAACATTGAAGAAAGAAATTAAGGAAGACACAAACAAACGTAAGCATGTACCATGTTTATGGATTGGAAGAAATAACATCATCAAAATGTCCATACTACCCAAAGCAATTTACATATTCAATGCAATACCTATTAAAGTACGAATGACATATTTCACAGATATAGAACAAACATTTCAAAAATGTATATGGAGTCATAAATGACTCTGACTAGCATCAACAATTTTGAGAAAGAACAAAGCAGGAGGATCACAACAACTGATATCAAACTATATTACAAGGCCACTGTAATCAAAAGAGTCTGGTACTGGCATAAGAACAGACATAGAGATTGATGGAATGGAATAGAGAGCCCAGAAATAAAACAAGTCTCTATGGTCAATTAATATTAAACTTAAGGGGCAGGAACATGAAATGGAGTGAAAACAGCCTCTTCAATAAATAGTGTTGAAAATTCTGGAAGGCAGCATATTAAAAAAAATGAAACTTGAACATCATCTTACACCATACACAAATATAAACTTGAGATGGATAAAAGACTTAAACATATATCATGATACCATAAAAGTCCTAGAGGAGAATATAAGCAGGAAAATTGCAGCTATTCCATGCAGCAATATTTTCATTGACATGTCCTCTAGAGCAAGAGACATAAGGGAAGAATAAGCAATGGGACCTAATCAAATTGAAAATCTGCACAGCTAAAGAACACAGCAAAATGAAAATGGGACCAGCCGTATATGGAAATATATTTGCCAATGATACCTTGGACAAAGGTTTGGTCTCCAAAATATACAAAGAACTTATAGGACTCCACTTCAGAAAGACAAAAAACCCAATTAAAAAATGGGAAAAGGACCTGAACAGATACTTCTCAAAGGAGGACATACAGAGGGCCCATAGACATATGAAAGGATGCTCGACATCACTAGCCATCAGAGAGATGCAAATTAAAACCACAATGAGATACCACTTCACACTGGTCAGAATGGCCATCATAAACAAATCAACAAACAATAAGTGCTGGTGAGGTTGTGGAGAAAAGGGAACCCTAGTACACTGTTGGTGGGAATATGGCCTGGTGCGGCTGCTGTGGAAAACAGTATGAAATTTTCTCAAAACCTAAAAATGGAACTGCCTTTTGTCTCAACAATGCCACTGCTGGGAATATACCCTAAGAATCCTGAAACACCAATTCAAAACCAAGGGAATTATACCCCTTGTGACAGCATGGGTGGAACTGGAGAGTATTATGCACCAAAAAAAGTTACCAGGTGAAAGGCTAATACCATATGATCTCACCTATAACAGGAACCTAAAGAACAAAACAAAAAAGAAAAGAAAACAGAAGCAAGGCTTGGAAACAAGGAACAAACTGGCAGGGAGAAGAGGGAAGAGGAGAGAAGGATATAGGAAGAAAGAAGGGGAAGTACCTAGTTAAAGAACAAGTATAATTGACCCATGGACATGGACAACAGGCTGAGGATTGACTGTTGGAGGTAGGGTGGGCCTGGTAGTGGAGAACAATGGGGGAAAATCAGGACAACTCTTATAGAACAACAGTAAAAAAATTCTAATAAGCAATAGAGGAAAACACAACCAAAATAATGCACTAACCCTATTTCTTATCATAATCATGCCAATATTAACTTCAACTCAAACTGAACCATAAGCTTATGTAAAACAGCAGTTCTGATATTATTAAAAGAGATTACAGTTAAAAAAAAAAGACAAGAAATACCAAGTGTTGCAAATGATGTGGAAAAAAGGATGTTAGTGAAATTTTAGGTTGGGCAGGCACTATAAAAAACAGTACAGAGGTTCCTTTAAAAATTAATAAAATTACAACATGATCCAGAAATTTTTCTTCTACGTATTTATCCACAAATTTGAAAAGAATATATTTACCCCTATGTTTATTGCAGCATTATTCACAATCACCAAGAAATGGAAAACAACCTACAATTTCCAAGGGATTTTTGACATATGCACTCCTGTATATAATGCATACTCATGTTTTTGGCCCAAACTTTTAGAAAAAATAATCTTTTATTTTAACTTTTAATTCATTATTTATCTATTTGTATTTAGACACTTTTTTGTATTATAAATGAATTTTAACATGTTTGAACAAATTATGGTACAAGAAATTCTATGCAACAAATAATTACAAAACACAAGAATAGATAGAAGGTACAAGAAAATTTACATACAGGTAACACATTTATGGTATTTATGCGTCACATAAGGTCAAGAACTCTTTGTTACTGTTAATATCAGAAGTATCATCTTCAATTTCTACATCACCGATGTCTTCTGAGGAGTCACTTTCCTCATCCTGATAAACTTCATTGTCCTCAGTTCTATCAGCATTGTCATCAGCATTGCTGATAGCACATTTTTTAAATGATTTCACAACTACTTCCTTCTAGACACTGTTACACAATCTTAGGATCCAATAAAAAAACCTGGGCAACGGATGCTTTCTTGATCCTGCCTGTAGGTGTTAAATCTTTACCAGCTGACTGGATCCATTCTTTCTTCATTAGGGCCTTAAAAGGCTTTCTTACTAACACATCAAGAGGTTGCACTTGGCTGGTTATCCACCAAGTATCACAGCAAGTTGAATTGGCCAAAAAGTCCATATGTATTTTCAATGCAATAAAAGACACATTTTTCATTTTCACCAATAACTATTGATTTAGATAATTTGAGTATGTTGGCTGTCTCTCATGAGGTATAATGTTGATTGTTCTTGATTAATGTCTTGATTTGATCACTATCAACTTCAACTAGTCTTCCTGACAGTGAAGCATCATCTAGTGAGAAATCTCCAGCACAAAATGTCGCAAACAATTTTTGACATGTTAGATCAGTTACAGCACCTTTTCCATACACTGCACAATTTTTTAAATTTCACTTGCATTTTTCCCTCTCTTGAAATAATAAAGCTTGATATGCTAAAAATGCCACTTATTTTCTTCCATTTTCCATATTAAAATGGCTACACAGAAATTCACCAATTTTGATGTTTGTTTCAATGCATGCTGATATGACAGCTGTCACAATATATCTAACAAAATTGTTTTGAAATAAGTTAAAGACAAATAAGCCCTACTAGAGTCATACTATGGGGAAACAAACAAACATTTTGGTTAATCCAATAGTTTCATGTGTACACCCCAGTGATTAGACATTACATAACTCAATAGGTGATCAACCTGATACAACTGCACTGACAGAAAACACCTCCTGAATGTTTTCCAGTCATTACCTTGTGGACAAAATTTCATGTTTACTCGACCAAATGCTCATTTCTGACTTTTTATTTTTTCTTCTTATAGATCAGTAGTGTTAGAAATTTTAAAAACTTTAGAAAAGCTATTCTCAAACTCTATTGTTGTTTTATCAATATGAGAAGGAACAAACATTTTATTTGCCTTCTAGCTGAACTTACTGCCCTCCTTACAGCTTTGCCAGCTAATAAAACAAATCAAAAACAAACTCATAGATACAAAGCAGAATGGTAGTTAACAAAGAGGGAAGGAAAGGTAAATTGAGTAAGTGGGTCCAAATCTATGGTAAGAGAAGGATACTAGAATTTTGGTGGTGAGCACACAATATGTGTAGCTTTCCAATTATAAACCTGAAAGTTATTTAATGTTATAAACCAATGTTAACTCAAGAAAAAAATTAAAATTCAAAATATAGTAGAAATTTCAAAAACACATTTGATCTTTAAAATAGCATCCAAAATGTAAATCTAATCACACTATTTAAATATAGGATAAAAACCTAGGCAAACTTTTTTATATCAATTAAATGAAAATTCTGTGTCACTCACCACTGTAAGACTGCTCAGCATCAAAAAAAAAAAATGAAAGGACGGAAAATAGATGAAACAAGAAAGAAAAATACTTTCTTTGAAGTTTGCAGAAACAGAACAAGTTCTGATGTGGACCACTGCATGGTCTCATGCAAAAATTAGTATGGTTTATCAAATTCTTTTGCTATCATAAAATTTCCTTCAAATTCTAGTCAAAGTATGTTCAACAAAAGTACAATACTCATTTCTAAAAAATAATTAAACATTTCTATATTTCCACTAATTTGTAACAGCAATTCCCTAACAAATTTTCTAAAATAAATAAAACTGATTAAACTTTTGACAAGTAAGACATGAGGTCAATGACCGTTATATTCATGTCATCTAAGTTAATTTCAACCAAGATTATTTATAATTCAAAATGAAATCGGTAGTCTAATGGTAAAACAAAATGGTTTACTATTAATATGAAAATGAGAAAATACACAATTATTTTATATAATAAAAAGCCTGTTGTGCACCTATTTAGAGGGAAAAATAATACTAAAAATATGTAATGCATATAACACCATACCCCATATAGTTATGTTATTAAAATATGTAATATTAATTTTGCTTTATTTTTATTGATTTTATGAACATTAAAATTTATTAAAAACATTCAAAATTTATATATATATTTATTATTTATTCTTTTTTTTACTATGTATCCCAGACCCCCTAAAGATTTATTCTTCATTATTGAAAACAGAGATTTTACCTCTAATTGGTACACTTGTTTGAATTATATTTTTATGAAAGTGTTTTCTCTATTTCTAGATGTATATTACCAATCCTGTTTTTACTGCCATTACTTTTTTATTTTTAATTATATTTTATTGATTATGCTGTGGTAGTTACCCTAATTTTCCTCCTTTGCCCCCTCCACATAGCACCCCAACTCCCTTGGTAATCCCCACACCATTGTTCCTGTCATGGGTCATGTGTACACGTTCTTCGGCTACTCCATTTCCTATACTGTACTTTACCTCCCCATGGCTATTCTATAATTACCTATTTGTCCTCTTCATCCCCTCACCTCTTCACCCAATCTCCCAAACCCCTTCCCACCTGGCAACCATCAAAATGCTATGTGTATCCATGACTCTATCTCTGTACTTGTTTGCTTTGTTTTTTAGATTCAATTGTTGGGGGATATGTATTTTTGTTATATTATTGTTCATAGTTTTGATCTTCCTTTTCTTAAATAAGTCCCTTTAATATTTCATACAATAATGGTTGGGTGATGATGAAGTCCTTTACTGTTTTCTTGTCTGGGAAGTTCTTTATCTGCTCTTTGATTGTAAATGAGAGCTTCGTTGGGTAGAGCAATCTTACCTGTAAGTCTCTGCTTTTCATGACTTTGAGTATGTATTGCCCATCCCTTCTAGCCTTCAATGTTTCTTTTGAGAAATCACCTGGCACTTTATGGGAACTCCCCTATACGTAACTGACTTTTTTATCTTGATGCTTTTAAATTTCTCTCTTATCTTTAACCTTTGGCATTTTAATTATGATGTGCCTTGGAGTGGGCATCTTTGCATCTATTTTGTTTGGGACTCTGTGCATCCTGGACTTGTATGTCTATTTCCTTCACCAAATTAGGGAAGTTTTCTCTAATTACTTTTTCAAATAGATTTCCAGTTTCTTGTTCTTTCTTCTCCTTCTGGTACCCCTATGATGATAATGTTGGACCTCTTGAAGTTTTCCCAGAGGCTTCCTATACTATCTTCATTTTCTTAGATTCGTTTTTTTTCTTTTTGTTCTGATTGGTTGTTTTTGTTTCCTTATGTTCCAAATCATTGCTTTCATTCTCGGCTTCATCCATTCTATTGTTGTTTCCCTGTAAATTGAAGAAACTGACTTTAAAGTATCATTAAAATTTTAATTATTCACTGGAGAAAGATTTGAGGATATATGTTATGGCAGCTTGAGGGACTGATGTAAAACTATGGAAGCAGAAAACTGTAGAACATTTGCATCAGTCAAGTAGTCCAAGTGTTTAGAATATGGGATATGGAGTTTTGTACTTTTGTCTGCACACATCAATTTGGCCATATTAAATTCTAGATCCTAAGGTTCAACTATTGTAGGCTGCTTGTCCCATTTCTCACTACTCTGCCTATCTCTCAATCATCTTTTAACTTATCCTTTCCTCTCTGAAATCATGATTAAACTAGATACAATGTGTCATATAGGCTCAGATGAGCTTTGACTATAGAGAAAGGCTGTTCTTTCTATTTATCTGGATGCTGTAGTAAGCTCATACTAATATACATTTTAACCAGTTTATTAGCTGTATCACCTAAATTTATCTTAAATAAAAATTCTAAGGTGGTGTTTTTTCTTCTTACCCTCTTTCCTCAACTGTTGATAAACTCAGTGTAACCACCTATAATTTATGTTTTATACTTAATTTGAATTTCTTGTTATTAAATCTGATTTTATATAATTTTACCTCTATAGCAGCATACATAAGGTTTTTTTTGAGGTTTTAGTATTCTTGTTCATATTATAAAAATATATGTAGACTAAGCTATTAAATTCTATTTAAAGATAATAATCCAAGACCTCAATAGAGAGCATCCACAGGGTTAATTCAATCCTTCATTCAATGTAAATTCAATCTAATTTTTCAATAATGACTAATTCCTTGAGTCAAATGTCCTTTCTTAACCATTAATATTGATTTATCAAAATAGTCTCTTTTTCCTTGCAATTATTATGAGCTATTAATCTGGTAATTTTATATTTATATATTATCTCTAGAAATTGTGCATTATAAATCTCTCTTCCATTTATTCCATGATAGGTTAAGTTATTTAAATTTTAACAAAACTATATATTACATATAAAATATGTACCATATTTTCTATTGAGATAAATTGGGGTCTTGTGGAAATGGAACTTCCAAGAAACAGTTTTCACATTTTTCTGTTCTTTAAAATAATGTTTTCATTTCCTGTTTTCCCTTTTGGAGTAGATGAAAGAATAGAATTAGAACTGAATGTTACTACCTTCCTTGTATGTTCTATAATACCACACTGCAAAGATTAGACCTTTTATTTTTTCGAGTTACTCTTATTATGATAAGATCACAAAGTATTAATGCCATAATCCATTGTTTTGTCAAAATGTAGTTCCTACTAGCAAAGTGCTATTTTTAAAACAGATTTTTTTTCTATGTCTGGAAAGGTATATACAACTTCTTATTAGAAAATTTCTCTTAGCATCTTTTAGGCATATAGTCAAAATTTAGCTGATGATTTTCTCCCTAACTCTATTTCTACTTTTAAAAGCAAATTTCTGAATTTGCATATAGTAAGGATTTTTTTCAGTTCCTGTTTTAAGTTGTCTAGTAATAACCTTTGGAATGCTGACAGGCAGAGAAACTTTATATACTCATTCTTACTACTGGAAAAATAGACACATCCTTCATACTCTAAGTTAATCAGAAGACATTTTTTGACAAGAAAATAACACAAATTTCATTTACTGTTATGGATTTAAGAAATTAAGTAAAAAATTATATTGAGCTATTCTGCATATTTAATAACAAATAGGAATTGAGATATGTAAATTATTAGTATATGATCAGCTATCACTTGTGTTTACTTTTAAGAATCAATCTTTGCTCCAAAAACCTAGTGCTATGCAGCTTACAAACCAGTTTTTCCTTGTTATATCAGACAAGGCACTAGTACTTTGCTTCACTGAAAATTCTTAGTCACTTTCCAGTTTTCTTTCATTTAGTCTTATCACCATCTGTTTTTTATTTTTCATAATAATTTAGAGAATTTATGTATGCTAAAGTTTTTGTTCATGAAGAAGTTAAAAAATAGAGAAGGACAAATAAACTATTTCATATCATTATTAATATCATAAAAAGAGTTGAAGAAGCAAGGACAAACCTCTGGTTAAATTATTGGAGCATTAAGCTTCTTAACTCTAATACCCTCTACCTTACTTTTAGCATGAAAAGACTTTGTAAATCACTCTATCCGCACAATATCAAAATATCAATTTAAATAAAAACATAAAACCCAATTGATTGACTTAATAGCATATAATAATCAACCAAAGCATGACTAATTGAAATATTCATGTGACAATGAAAAATTCATTTGGATAAAAATTACTTAATTTTTATCCAAAATGTTAAATGGACATTTCTATGTAATTAAATAACGCTATTAGGAATTTAAAAATTGTAATGGAATCAATTAACTAAGTCAATTCATATAAAAACAATACAATAAGTAATTAATAATAATATAAGAATAAATTGTGTTTCATATATTCAAACTGTAAACCTACTTTTGTCCCACTCTCTATATAATACCACTGGTAAATCATGTCCATTCTATCATTATCAGAAAACTGTATATTTTGCTCATTTTTTCATCATGTGGCTGTATCATGTGACAATCTAGGAGTGACAATTCCAGTGACACTATATGTTTTTTAACCATTTGGATGGTGGTAGCCCAAGTAACTGACATACTTTTATTTCTAAACAGAAACTTACAGACTGTGTGAAATAATTAACATTAATTCAAATCAAATTTACTGACAAGTTAGTGGGAAGAATTATGTGATGTTATTTGGTGCTTGCTTATGTAATAACAAAACAAATTAATTAACAAAGCATAGTTGAAAGTTCTACATTTAATAAATGACATGTTAAAATTAGAGGTTCATAAGCTACAGTTTTGTTTCATTGTTTTCAATAATTTAAAATTTCTTAAAAATTCAGAATTCCAAGATGGCAGCAGAATGGGTAGAAGCTAAATTTACTTGTTTGTAGTTCAAAACCAAGTTTACAGCTAAATGATATAGCAATCAATCTGAATAACCAACTAAAAGCTAGCTGAACTAAAATATTATAACCAAGAATTTATAGAGGAAGCCACATAGAGAATGGTAAGAAGTGTGGATAAATGGGAAGAGCTGGCCCCCACATCCACGTGCAGTAGCTGAGAAGCAGGAGGAATATCTCAGTCACAAAACTTCCTCCCCATAGGAGCATTTGACCTGAACCTCACACAGGGATTCCCTAACCCAGGGATTCACCAACCCAAAGCAACAGAGGCAAGAAAACAAGCCCGCATAACAACCCGTAGTGAAAAATCAGTGGGGATACAGTCTGCCTGGGAGAAAAGGGAGTCTGCTAGAGATTCAGATGCCACCTTCCCAGGGTGAAGCATTCCTCTTGTTACAACATCAGTCTGGGGAACACACTGCCTAGTCCCTCAACTACTGGCGACACCACTCTGCCATGCTCAGGTCCTGCAGAGGGATCTAGGTGCTTCAACAAACACAGAGCTTTGGGGTGCTTTTTTTCTAGAGAAGCTCATGGCAGAGACTCAGGCAGTGATTGAACACGTAGCACTGGAAAAAGAACCTTTCTTACCCACCTCAAGCAAACAGACAGAGCTCCCTGCCACCTGTTGAATCACTTAAAGTGCCCTTCCACACTCTGTGGCCCTGCCCTGCTGAGCTCAATCCTGCAGGGAGATCAGAGTGTCATGCAAAGCTAGACCTTTCAGAGCACTTTCAGAGCACAATAGCCTCCCTGGGAGGCTTTTGTCTGAGAATCACACAGGTGGGTGCTGGGTTGTGTGGCTACAGTTCTGGAGGGCCACTCCTATCTCCTCTGAAAGCTCAGCCCATGCTATCGTCCCAACAAGAAATTCATCTGACCTGTTTTTCTGGTAGCTGAAGGCCCTGCCCTGCTGAGCTCAGTACCAGAGGGGATTTGATAGCTGCTCAGAGCTGGGACTTCAGTGCACATTTTCCTAGGAGGTACTTGCCCTTGCCTGGGAAGATGAAGAAGTGCCTGTCTTCTTGCTACATGCTTTTGAGGATCACCACCAATGGGGACTGTTTGGATCTGCCTTTCCAAGTCCTGACAGCCCAGCCCTGCTGAGCTCAGCACATGGAGGGAAAGGGAGTGCTGCTCAGAACTGGGATATTTGAAGCCCATTTCCCTTGAAAGCTTTTGTCCAGGACAGGAAGGAAGTGCTTTTTCCATCATGCAGGCTCAGCTGACAACACCCAAAATTGGAGATTCTTTTGATCTGTCTTCCTAAGCCCTGGTGGCTCTGCCCTGCTCTGCTTGCTCCTACTGAAGGGATGACTAGCTACATACAAAATAGCCTGGGGCAAATTTCTCCTGAGGGAACTAGAGTTAAAAACTCTCACAGAGACTGAGTAGTATGGATCTGGAGTAATAAGAGTCACTCTTCACTTATTCGGTGCCTGACTGTATGGCCCCCATTAGGGGACCCACTAACCCCATTCTTCTAATTCTGGTCACACTGCTCTGCCAAGCTTGCAACTTGTAGAAGGTTATGTGGTTCTCAGCAAGTCTGGGCCCATTCTATAGTATTTCTTGGGAAGGCTCTGGAAGAAGACCTGCAACCTCAGGGAGAGGCTGCATAGCTGACAGGTGGAGATAGACCTAAGGGAACCTTAGGCCTTTATAGATCATCCCCCAGCCCTAAGCTAGAAAATGCCAACCCTTGCATGTAGCTTGGCCCCTCACTCGCATAGTAAGGCCTAGTAGGTTCAGGCACAAATAGCAAAGAGTGTGTTAGCCCAAGACAAGTAACCCAAGGCCAGTTAAACACAATGTATGACATTGACATGTACCTAAACCTCACCCAAATGACCCAGAAAAAGCACAATAAGTGGTGGGCTTCAGACCACACCAGAGTCTGACCCAACTGAGCACACCAGGAGCACACCTAAAGGGGGACTTTGGCAAGATACAGACCCTGCAGGGAACAACTCTGCCTTGGGAG
>PVKM010036049.1:0-14941 GCA_004027735.1 Carollia perspicillata
GTATTAGATTTTCTTCTGGATCTCTTTTCTCTCAATCTCAAGTTTAGTTATTCAATAATTGTGAATTACTTTGTTTGGGATATAGTAGGGGTTGAGAATCCAAACGGGAGAGGTCAGGATTAGAGTTTTTTCCTAATATTTACATCCTTTCTTGAAACTTGAGTATTTCCTCTTAAGAGAGATTAAGAATGCCATATAATGAGTTAAAATGTGATGGGCGAGGGACTGGGATTCTTATTGAAAGTGGAGTTAGGCTTTCGGTATCTAATCCTGGGTATTTCGTTTGTGGTTTCTTGCCTCTTCCTCAGTATCTCCCATATCATAAAAAGCAGGTTAAAGACATAGGTTTAACCTCTTTGAAAAAGGGGTCTCATGTCAAAGATTTCTCATAACCAGAAGAATATATTTATTACTACTTCATTTTAATGAATATTTTAGGCTTGAAATTTGGGAAACTGATTCTTACATAAGTGAAATTAATTACAGTGATTAGTGTGAATGACACTGACAATTTGTTTTTTGTTGTTTTATTTTTATTTTTTGTCCTCTCCCGAGAACATGCATATTGATTTTAGAGAGAGGGAAAGGGTGGGAGAGAGAGAGGGAAAGGGTGGGAGAGAGAAAGGGAGAGAAACATCAGTGTGAGAGAGAAACATCAGTCGGTTGCCTTTTGCATGCCCCCCAACCTGCAACCTGGGCATGTGCCTGACCAGGAACCGGATCCACAGCCTTTCGGTTTATGGGATGATGCTCCAGCCAACTGAGCCACACTGGCCAGGGCCTGACAGTTTGTTTTTAATTGGAAAAAAATGTTAATTCTCACCATAAAAGAAGATGCTTGAAAGAGTGTAAACTTTGAGCCTTAAATATGCAGAGGTGGCACTGGGACTTGAAAGATATTTTAGACTTCTTTGAAAATGTGTTTTCCAAGAACTTGCTGAAATTCAGTGTCTCTGAATATTTAGAAGATAGTGTTGTTGTGGTGTTCACCTTGCTGTTAATCCGATGAGTTCTTAATTTAAGATACTATATTTTTCGGTTCTAGAATACCCATTTTATATTTTATATTTTAGTTTTCTTCTGAAAATTTTTCACCCATTTGTTTGTCTTTTTTTCTCTATTTTATTGAACATATTAATCATAGTTAATTTAACATCCTGTCCACTAACAGTGCTACGTGGATTATCTGTGGGTGTGTGTCTGTGAGGTTTTTTGGTCATTGGTTATTGGTCATATTTTCCTTCTCCTTAAACTTCAAAAAAAAATGTATGGTAGATATTACACACAAAATGAAGTAGAAGCTCCAGATGAAATCTACCACCATCAAGGGTCTCATCTTCTCGCTATAAGAGAGATGGCATGAGGGGAATGGTTACCTCCGTGTAATACGAGATTGAGCTGGGTGGGCTGGGTTGCAAGTTTAGAAAGATTCAGTTCATCTGGTCTTTGCTCTACCCTGAAAGTTGTACCCTTAGCATATGTTGAGTTTGGCTTTTTAGCCTTTCATTCTGTGCAGGCTCAAGTGTCTTGAGGGGGAGACCAGTCATGTGTTTGATGCAGATCCGCCTCCCCTAGCAGAATTTTGTCTCCTAAGCAGTGATAGACTGTGACCAATCTTTCTCTGCCTTTCTGGCTGGCCCTCCACTCTTCCATGCTGCTACAGAACTCAGTAATGTCTTGAGAGAAAACTGACTTCGCATTTTAGGGCACAACTAATTTTCAGTCCATTGAGCCAGCCTGCACAACCTGCGGAAAGTATTGAGTTCCCTTTTCTTCCTACACTGACAGTCAACAAAGAATGAAAATGGCCAGTAATCATCAAATGATTTAGGAAGGGCTCTTTCCTTCTTTGAATTTTATTTCATTTGGTCCTTGTTGCTTCTGGAATTTTCTCATGTTCTTAAAATCATGTGATTTTCTTCTCCTTTACTTTATCCATTTCTATTTGTAGTGGGAGTGTTGGCCTGACAGTTGCTACTACATTGTACCTAGAAGTATATGTCTCCAGTTTTCTTTATGTGAAGAATTATGCTGGGTTTTTTATTTTTATTTTTTGCACGTTTGGAAGGAAAGGATGACGTGATTTTTTTCTATCTTATTTTTTAAAGTTTTGTTTGAAACTTCACATTTAAAATTGTATTGTTGTCCTGGCTGGTGTGGCTCAGTGAATTGAACACCAACCTGCAAACCAAAGGGTCGCCGGTTCGATTCCCAGTCAGGGCACGTACCTGGATTGCAGGCCAGTTGGGGCGTGCAAGAGGCAAACACACATTGATGTTTCTCTCCCTCTCTTTCTCCCTCCCTTCCCTTCTCTAAAATAAATAAATAAAATCTTTTTAAAAAATAAAATAAAATTGTATTGTTGGTACATTTTGTAAGGATATTTTATCAAATGGAGGGATTTATAAACTGATACCACTCAATGAAGATGGAAGTAAAAATAATGTAATTGCTGAATGAGAGTGAGAAAAGCATTGGGTTTAAAGTTTGGAGATTTGAGTTTGAATCCTTGCATTGTCCTCCCTGGTTTTATGGCATTGGGCAAATCATTTAACTTCTGGAAGCCTGTGTACTTAATCTATAAAATAGAAATACACCTCAAGTCATGTGTTATTGCGTGAGGCAAGGTGTAACCAAATAAAATACATTTTGGATAAATCTCATTGAGACTGCAGAGTAGAGTAGAATGGTTATTTCCAGACCTTAGAACCGTGGAATATTAGAGCTGGAAAAAATTTAGTTTTAGGGTACATAATTACTTTTAGAGTAAATTTGGTTGTTCCAGGAGGACAGCTTAGTTGGTATTTTGAATGTCATACACATGATCTTCAACAAGTTACAAATTCTTTACAAATTGGTAGCTCTGTAGGATAATGGACTGAACATGATGTTAAAGGCCATACAATCCTGGCTTTAAATCCTAGCTCCATCATTTCAAAGTGTAGCTTTAAGTTTCTTAACCATTCTGAGCTATAGTTATCATATGTAAAAGGAAAGTAGTAACAAGTTCCCTTACAGGTTTCTTGTGAAGATTAAATAAGGAAACAAAGGAAAGACATCTAGCATGGGGTCAGACCAAAAGTGAGGATCAACAGATACTGTTCTTTTACCCCTTTTTGTTTTTCCAATTGTCCATTATAATCAATCAGTAGGTAATTTCCCCCCCTACCTGGCTCTATCACTGTTTATCCAAACCAGTGATTCTTCCTTATGTAATTATATATTAATAGTTTTTCAAAATTCCCAATAGTAATACTTTTGATTGTGTTAGCTGAAATTCATTTGTCTTATGAGCAGTGTTTCTAATATTCTGCTGTTAATTGAAACTTGAGACGTTACCAGTATTTTCAGAAATGTTATCAGAGATGAGTGCATAACACCCTTAAAAATTGTGTGCAACATTTTATATTTGTGCAGTGTGGCTTTTTCATCATTCATAAAGTACAGAGTAACCTAAAAAAGTTAAGAACCAGTAGCTCAGGTCATAAACTCTTTATGAAATTGTATTTGAGCACATCTTATTTAAGATTCTACCTATAAATCATAGCTTAGTACCAAGAGGTTTTTTTGATATACATAATGTGTAGCTTATATCATCTAAAACTATTACCCTTAACAAACTACTGAAAAGGTTACTCTAATGATACTTTGGTGAATGTTTAAGTTTCTCTAGATTATTAAAAGTTAATGTTCACAAAGTTTTATAAGTCTTTTTTTATTACTATAAGTTTATTTTCACTTATTTTTAATTAAATTTATTGGGGTGACCATATAGGTTTCAAGTGTACATTTCTGTGACACACGATCTGTATATTGCATTGTGTGCCCACCACCCAAGTCAGATAATTTTCCATCACCATATATTTGGCCCCCTTAACCTTTACTACCCTCCAGTCCCCTTCCCTCTGGTAACCACCATACTGTTGTCTCTGTCTATGAGTTTCAGTTTTGTATTCCAGATATGAGTGAAATCATATGGGTCTTAGCTTTTTCTGACTTGTTTCACTTAGCATAATATTCTCAAGGTCCATCCACGCTGTCACAAATGGCAGTATTTCATCTTTCCTTATGGCTGTGTAGTAATCCATCATGTATATGTACCACATCTTCTTCCAGTCATCGATCAAAAGGACACTTTAGTTATTTCCATGTCTTGGCCACCATGAATAATGCTGCAATGAACATAGGGATGCATATGACCAGGTCTGTCCAGAAAAAGTCCAGCTATTGTTAATACAACAAGAACAGTCTGCGTGAAATGGATGTAACCTGGCAGCCAAGGAGAGTGGAATTTTCATGCATGAACAACAATGACTTCATTGTACTAGTCAGTGGGGCCTGTAGATTTGTTGTGTGAGCATGTGTGCTGCATGGCCATCACATTCAAAATGACTGAGCAAGTAGATCAACAAATCTGCATCAGATTTTGTGTTAAGCTTGAACTTTCCCCTGCAGAAGCTATTTGGATGATTCAGAAGGCTTTTGAGGATAATGCAATGAGTGCGGTGCAAATGAAAATGTGCCACAGGTTCTTCAAAGATGGTTGAGAATCTGTTGAAAGCAGTTTCATGTTTTAGAAGGCCTGCAACAAGCAGAACACCTGAGAATGTTAAACGTGCATGGGCTGCAATGAACAAAGATTGGCGACTGACAGTGTGAGAATTAAAAGCTGATGTGGGGATTCCAAAAACTACTGTGAGACATTGACACAGGGTCTTGGCATTGAAATGTGCTGTCACAGAATTCATTCCGTGGCTTCTGCTACCAAAGCAGAAGGAACATTGTGCTGTAGTTGTTAATGACTTGATTCAAACCGCTACCAATGAACCAGGTTTCCTCTAGAAGGTCATAACTGGAGATGAATGGTGGGTCTGCAGGTATGATCTGGAAATGAAGGCCCAGTTGTCCCAAAGGAAGTCACCTGGTTTTCCGTGACTGAAGAAGAGTGGCAAAGTTGCAGCAAGATCAAGACCATGTCAATTGCATTTTTTTGTTGGGAAGGTGTTGTCCATCATGTGTGTGCCCCTCCAGGCCAAACAGTTAATAAAGGGTATTACTTCAATGTTCTTCATTGGTGGAGAGATTCAATACGATGAAAACAGCTACAGGTATGGGCAACTGGTGATTTGCAGCTTCATCACAACAACATGCCCGCTCATGCAGTATGTCTTGTGTAGAGTTTTTTGTGAAACATCAAATCACCCAGGTGACTCAGTCCCACTATGGCCCAGATTTGGCACCCAGCAATTTCTGGCTTTTCCCCAAACTAAAATCACTTTTGGAAGGGAAGAGATTGCACACCATTGGTGAGATTCAGGAAAATATGATGGGGGCAGCTGTGGTGATTGGGAGAACTGTGTGAATTCCCAAAGTGCCTGCTTTGTAGGGGATTGAGGTGCCATTGTCCCGTGTACAGTGTTTCTTGTACCTTGTATCTTCTTCGGCAAATGTCTTTATTTTTCATGTTATGTGGCTGGATACATTCTGGACAGACCTTCTATATCTTTGAGAATAAATTTATATTTGTGACTAAATCTTTTTGAGTTTTTCAGGTAGATACCCAGAAGAGGGATTGCTGGGTTACACAGTAACTCTATTCTTTTTTCTTTTAAAGATTTTATTTATTTATTTTTAGAAGACTAGGAAGGAAGAGAGAGAGGAAGAAAAACATCAGTGTGGGAGAGAAACATTGATTGGTAACCTCTCACAGGCCTCCAGTCCGGGACCTGGCGCACAGCCCAGGCTTGTGCCTGGCTGGAAATAGAACTGGTGATCTTCTGGTTTGCAGAACAATGTCCAGTCCACTGAGCCACACCAGTCGGGGCTATTCTTTACTTTTTGAGGAATTTCCATACTGTTTCCGTAGTGGCTGTACCAGTTTACATTCCCACCAGCAGTGAATGTGTGGGTTCCTTTCCTCCACAGCCTCTCCAACACTTGTTATTACCTATTTTGTTGATAATAGCCATTCTAACTGGTATGAGGTGTCACTCACCTCATTGTAGTTTTGATTTGCATTTCCCTAATAGCGGTGAAATTGAGCGTCTTTTTATGTATCTGTTGGATGTTTGTCTTCTTGGGAGAAGTGTCTGTTCAGGGCCTCTGCCCATTTTTTAATTGGGTGGGTTGTTTGGTGTTGAGTTGTGTAAGTTCTTTGTATATTTTGGATATTAACCCCTTGTTGGACTGTTGTTTGCAAATATCATCTCCCATTCAGGTGGTTGCCTTTTTGTTTGGTTGCTGGTTTCTTTTATTGTGCAGAAGCTTTTTAGTTTGACACGGTCTCATCTATTTATTTTTGCCTTTACTTCCTTTGCCTTTGGGATCAAATTCATAAAATGTTCTTTCCAACCAAGGTTTAGAAGCTTAGTGCCTTGTTTTCTTATGTAATTTATTATATCAGATCTTACATTTAGGTCTTTGATCCATTTTGAATTAATTTTTGTACATGGGGACAAACTGTAATCTAGTTTCATTCTTTTGCATGTGGTTTTCCAATTTTCCCAACACCATTTAGTAGAAGAGACGTTCTTGTCTCCATTGTGTGTTTTGGCTGCTAAAAGGAGCCTTTAAATACAAGGCAATTTGTTTAGAAATCTTTTTGAGTAATCTGATCATATTCTAGTTTATCTTTTTGAGTCTGTATTTTTTTATATATCATAATACTAAGACCAAGATATACCATTTAATTTTCTGCACATCACTCAAATGTAAGACATATTATTCCAGAATAAACAGTGCATCAAGTAATTTTCTCTTAAGTTAAAATAATTCATTACAAATTTTATATGGTTTCCTTCTAGCGACTTATAACAAAGAACCTTTTTGTTTCACCTATGTTAGTAATTTGAATTTGTACAGATATCCAAAGATAAGTGTAGTTCTTATTTGAAAAATACTTAAAAAATAAGATTACAAATACATTCAAAGCATTATTCTTGTTAAAGTTTAATGCATTATAATTTGGGAGTTTAAATTTAAAACCTATTTTAAATAAGAAATTAAACATTTGAAATTGCACTTTGACATTCTGTGATGTTATGAATAAAATCTATTCAAGTAAATTTTAAGTTTAAATAGCTTAACTTTTGTAGTTTATTGAGATATTTTATTTATATACATTGTTAACATATCTTAGCATCTTTATGTTCTAAAAACTGATGAGAATGCTATTTTAGGGGGGAAATTTCAGAGAAATTTTGTTGTAGCATCCACATATTTTCTCCTTTGGCTTTATGTATTTAAAATTAATGAAATTCCCATTATTTTATTATCAGCTTTAGAATACCACATCTTTGAAAAGCCACTTTTTCAAACAATTGATTATAAATAAATGAATTATTGGTAATGAGTATACTATAAGTACCAGTGGTAAGAAAGCAGGGGAGTAATACGTTTCAAGATTTTTTAAAAGATTCCTTACTTCCCTACAAGACTTATTTATATCTAATTGCACATAATTTGTTTATAGGGAATAATATATATTTCTTAGAAAGTTATGAGATTAAGGAAAATTTATAAAAATGCTTCTTCATAGTAAGTCAAATTTGTATTTTTAGGAAACTCATTTTTAGTTGTAACTTACTATTTCTAAGTGATTCATATATATTTTATGGGGATGCTATACCTAATATTAATTGTTGATTAATCATTATTTTTTTAGCTACTTTGCGAATTACCCAGGCCATTTACTTCCCTTGCAGTTTTCATGTTTTGACTTATTTTTCACAGTTCTACCCAAAATTTAATAAGAACCAGAGCCAATAGAAATTGAAGCCAAAATCACTATCCTTCTGTTGCTACTACTAGTTAATCAAGTTTAATCTATTTAGTAATTGAAATGATGTTTTGAATCTCAATTAATTGTTTACTTTAGCACTTGTTAATAGCTGTATTAGAACTAGTTCACCAGGGAGACAACTGTAATTAGCAAGGTGTTGAAATGAAGAAATATGTGAAAACAATTAAAGTGAGCTCTGAGATGGGCAAAACGGGCGGGGGCCACACTCTTCCAGACCAGGTTAGTGGTGGGAGGTCCTTCTCATAAAAAACTTGTTTTTCTTTACATGGTGTGAGTTGGCGGTCTTTGTCCTTTTAATTAAGGATAATAAGTCATGATAAAATTAGATTTCTTATTGATCATCATATGCAGAAGGAGTAAGAAATGGTTAAGAACCAGTAACCTGTCCCCTCACCCCTAGGGTGGGAGCACTGGGAGGATTAAGGCCCACTGCAGGGAAGCTCACACTGCCCTTTCCTCTGTTCTGTCAGTTAAATAGAAGGTTTGTAGTTCCCATGACTGTGAATCTGGTGCTTTTCACAAGAACAAAATTCTTTTTTAAAAAATTAAGATTGCTTATTTTTAGAAATCCACTGGCCTAGAGATGATTGTTTTGGTATGTCATGTTGACAGACACAATACTTACTTTTTTCTGATGAATATTAGTTTGCTTTAATTTACGCTGAATTTAGTGTTCGATGTAAACTTTTAAAAATCAAGGGTAGGTTTTTATATGCTTAGGTTTGCTTAACCCAGGAGTAATTACAGAGTTTGGCAGTGTTGAATCTTACAGTTTATTAGAAACAGTATCTGACAACCCTGTGGACATAAACTCTTAACTTTTATTTCTAGAATACTGCAATTATAAGGTGCTTTTTTCCCATGTCTAGAGGCTTTTAAATATCTTTTATATATGTTGAAGTGTCATATCTTTTTCAGTATCTGCCAAATTGGTATTGTATTTAATCTTGAAAGTATATTTTGATTTTTGTGAACTAAAAGTAATTGCATAATATTAAACAGTCTTAGTAGTTAAAAGTTTTTTTCCATTTAATTTTAGCTTTTATTTTTACTAACATAATTTGTGGCAGTTTCTCTTTTTCTTTCTCTCTCTTTCTTCCTTTCTTTCTCTCTCTGTCTCCCTTTCGTAATGACTGCTAGAATCTATATACTTGTCACCTTAGTGTGCTAGAAATGTTCCACTCAGATCAAGGATTTCTTTCTGGTTTTGTAGGTTCTCACCTGCTCCCCACTGTAAATCATTGAGATGTCAAGTGTAATGATTAATTAAGCTGCACGTGCAAGTGTTTTTTTTCACCTGTCAAGCGGGAAAGAGGTTTTATAGCAAGATTAGATGATGCTAATTCACAGCTTTTACTTCAGACTGTCAGTGGGTAGAAATATTTTATATTTAGATACTTATTCAGAATATGGCATGCCAGAGTTTGTTTAGTTTTGAATTCTTAAATATTCTAAGATACAATTATTATACCAAACCCTATCATTAAACTGCTAATTAGAGGCACAGAGTTCCTACATAAATATTTTGGAATTTAAGGTTCATACTTGATAATTACCTTTTATTCAAATACTGGTAGTTGATTTAAGTTACTTAAAGTAAATATTTTAAAGTTGTTAAATTTTGTGTGTGTGTATGTACGTGGTATCATGTACACCATGAGATCCATTTGTAATGAGATTCATTCTCATTATAACATAACATGGGTTTAAATTTGTATGAAATGATGAAAGTGGTAAGTACACTTTTTTCTTTGAGTAATGAATTTTTGCAGAATGTAATGTTAACCTTTTTATTTTTGTACTTTAATATAAAACAAGACTTGGAAAGCTTGTTCTTTCCACCCTAGTTCTTTCACCCCCAACCCCCTCAACTCTTAAACCATCAATACAAGTAAAACCTCAAATTGTATAGTAATCTTAATCTATTATTAAAAGGTCCTAGAAAGGAAGATTACAAGGTAGATTCAGGTTTTGAATCGGTTTTGCCATTGGTTTAGCAGCGGGTGGGCAGGCAGATGCCTGCTCAGAGTAGAACCTATTGCCATTTTTCACCATTGATAGAGTAGCCTTTCAGAGTCAATGAGCTCTGTCAATGTGAGCTTGTCAAGGCTACAACTTCATAGACCTGAGAGGCGGTTTGAGAGGTCAGCCCTTTTCAGGTTCGCTGTGATGCAAATGAACTTTAATGCTTAAACAACTATTGGAATTTTTATGTCTGCTCCTTGTTCTTTTTTCTTCACAAAGTCATTGACGAGACATTCAGTGCTTTTTAAATTGGAAGTTGCATTGTGCTAAAGACCTAGTACAGATTTACGGAGGGCTGAAAGCAGTTAGATCATGTTCTTTTCATGGTGCGATTAGAATCAAATCGATTTCCCTACAGCCTTCAGCATTCAGATGGCAATTTTAACAAAGCTTGGGGGCTAGACAAGGGACAAAACGACTGAACTGAATGTTAATTATACTCTGCAGCCTTATTTTCTTTTGATTTGGAGCTGACTGGCAACTAAATTAACAAAAAGTGTGACCATAACTGCTGCCCTATTTTCATTTAAAAGGAGAGCTGCCTCTAAAAGGCTATCTTTACAAAGAAACAAGTGAGGTCTGCTGATCATTGTTAACAAGGGCACATTTTTTTTTCTTTAAAATTCTTGCCCAAAAACCTGTTCAAAAATATAATGTACTAAATTAGTCATTGGCATATTATTATCCAGAGAGTTAGTTGGTTTTCTGATTTTTATGACATAAGCTTGGAAAATGTAAGGCAGTAGTGGTAATTCACTTGTAGTTATGAATTATAGTTGGTGCCCAAGCGACTGTGGTGTGTCTTTAGCATGTTTAGCATGCTGAAAGGTAACGTGGTAACTAGATAATGGTAGATGCTATTTTATTATGTAACAGTGAACTATTTAAAAGCAGCTTGATGCTAACAGTTTCTCACCTAGCTCATCCTTGCTTAATGTGCAGTTTTTCACTTTTGCTTGTTAGTACTTAGTTGTGCCACATTAACAGTGCTGGATGCCTTTTCCCTTCCCTTGTGAGCAAGCTGCAGCTGCACCAAGTTGCATTTGATTCTTGTGGCAGCACTGTCTTCTTTGCACCTGCAGCTGTGTCAGTATCATCCCAACACCTGGCATCATGAATTATCTTCTCTTTTATTCATAGTTCCAAGCAAAAACATTTCATGCTTGCTGCGTAGTATATATTACAAAAATCAAATCTTCTTAAACATAGATTTCTCAGTTGATTCCTTTAACAGTGTTGAATTAAGAGTTTGATTTTACTATTATTCTTGTTGGTTTAAACACAATTTTGCCCTGTTTTAATACTTACATATTATTTAGGTACTGCAAAGATTTTTGAAATGAATGGGGATTTAAATTTATATTATTTGGTAGATAACGTTAGCTTTTTAGACTTCAATAGTTTTAACTCAGAGGCTAGTAAGTTTGAAACAGTGAAAAAAGGATGCAGTGCTAAAAAAAAAACAAACAAACCATACTTTACTAAACTAGAGTACTATTTGTATTCAGGGGACTATTTAGTGCTGGACTGTTGACAGTGTTCTTCTAGGCCACCTTATACTCAATCAGTGTCTCATACCTCTCTCCTTTTCACACAAAAAGCAGCTGCAAAACAGAGTTTTTCTAAACCAGTCAAGAGTAAACTTTTTTCTCATTTGTCTTCCAGACACGAAGATCGATTGAGAAGTTATTAGAATGGGAAAACAATAGGTTATACCACAAGGTGAGTACCACAGGGAGCAGCTTCGTACTGTTGGGGTCTGAATTGCACAGTATGGAAACAGATGCTTTTGTTGAACTAAAAATATGAAAGGTGGACAAATGGGTTAGTCTGTGTGCTGCAATAAAATAGAGCTCATTTTTCTTCTTTTACTCTCCTCCTTGTCTAGCTGTGCTTGCACTGGAGACTGAGCAAAAGGAAATGTGAAACGAATAACATGATGGAATATGTAAGTTAAAGGGCTGTTTTGTGAGTTTCTCTATTAAATGATCATTTATTTTGCTTCTGATCTTATTCTTTCCATGATTATTAATCAGCAAAGGTGTCAGGAGCTTAATCTCCTGAGTGCAAAGATTTTCTACGGTTCACAGATGCATGGTTTCATGTGCAAGACTGATTTATAAAGTTATGAATGACTTGAAAACAAGGCTTCACTGTGTTCTGAAAAATAATAAATTAATTGCCAAGATAAAATAGCCTGAACATGTGTTGATGGAGTGTGAAATTTTAGATGCTGTATGAAGAATAACCACAACTTTGGTTACGCAGCAAGTCAGATATGGCTTTTTTATATAATGCTAATCAAGTTTCCAAGTGTGGAAGAAAACCTTTCAGCCAAGTCATTGGAGCTTAAGAAACCTTTAGCCTTTATAAATTTTAACTACCCATACCTCAGTGGCCTTTAAAGAATCTTTTAAAGTGTTATTAGAATATTGTTTTATAAAACTTATCTTTAAAGTAAGTAAGAGATGAGGTTTTTGCCTATTCTGTGTTTATTCCTTAAGAGATATCTAAGTTGTCACATACATACATACATACAATGAATTTTAGAACTTATTCAGTATGGTATTTAATTTACTGACTCCTTAATTTATTTGAACAATTTTTCTCCTGAAAAATTCAAAATACTATGGAAAATTATGAATTTTTATTTATTTTGTCTTGAGCTTGGGTGTTTTATTTTAAATATGGAAAGGTTATTATATTAAATGAAAAAATCTAAGGAAGAATGAATTGAAATTAAAGTCATAGCCTTTGTGAAGTACCTGACACATCATTTCTGACAGATTCTGTTCTTTGGAACAATTTAACCATCATAGATTGTATGTGTGTGAGTGTGTGTGTGTGTGTGTGTGTGTGTGTGTGTAAAAGATTGATTTAAACAGCTTTTAAATAGTTGGAAATTGTCATAAAATCATGTTGCTTTGTAGTATTTCCTCTTTCTTTCATCATAATGCAGTCAAATCCCATTGCTAGCTTTAACATAAAAGACATCTTAAAACTGTCTTTTTTTTTCATAAACTAGGTCTATATTCAGTAAACCAAATCATGTATAGTCTATCATTATCTTATATATCAAATATGTTACTTTATGATGATGAGAAAGACACTTGATACTTTATAATGCTAATAAAAAAGCACATTCAAATAATTGTTTTGATAGTGACCTATGAAAATGCTAGTCTTGTATTTTCATCATAGATAGTTAGAAAGTTTGTGTATTGTATTTTGGCAGGAGGAATGGGTATGTAGGAGATTCAACACTTTGTGAAAAAAATTCCTTATTTATAAACCAAAACACTAAGGTTAAAACTGAGGATTTATTTATTTTTGCATATTTCTAAATTTACATTTGAAAGGAAAACATAAAAGTTATTCCCAGTGCTATTATTTTGAGATAGAGCTATATGAACGTCATTCATTCATACCATATAGTCATTATATATAGGTGAAATATTTTTTAACTAAAAATGAAATAATTTACTAACCTTTCAAAACATCATGAGTTCTGTGCTTTGTAAAACAGTTTCCTTTCATTTATTATGAATTTTTAAAAAATTAAACTCTACTACTAAAGCCATTATATTTTTATACCATCATAGAAAATGTCCAGAAGAATAGTAAAAAAATTTTTTTAATTGATAAAAAATACATTAAAAAATTTTTTTCTCAGTATGTATAGCTTCCTTATCTTATAAATTAAGGCATTTTTACCATGTATTTCTCTTTGACCTGAACTTTTCTTTAACTTACAGATATTTTATTTGTTAGTTAAAGGAAAGTAATTCCCTTTGATTATATTTCGAATATTGGAGACAATCTAGAAAAAACCAACTTGACATCAACTTTTCTTTCATTCAGATATGGTAGAGCAGTATGATTTAGAAGGAAGGAGGCAAGTGGCCAATTTCTATGCATTTCTTCTGAAGGAAAAGAGTTCATAGGATATAGTCTTTAAAAAATAATAATGCAAATATGGCCAAAGATAACCTTTACTTTTCATTATGTAGTATACACTGTACAATGTACCGTAATGCCTACACTGAAGACATGAAACTGTGTAGACCATTTCATTGAGGACATGTTTGAAATATAGAAGTATATATTGAATGTTGATTCATAAGTTGTTTAAACATTTAATCATCAAGTTTTAGATATAGTTTCTGGGAAAAAAAATGAGTTCCCCAAACTTGGAAATGTTCAAATCAGATAATTTTTTTTTTGGTTAGCACCTATTCTAAGGAGACTTGGAACAAGGGAAGAATTGACTGGAATTTAACACAATTCAAGTTTGGAATAAAAATGAGCTCTGGCCAACTTGTGTCTTTCCGTGTTACTGTGTTTTGTCTTTGTTGGTTTTCTTTTACTTTTTTTGTAAAATGTCCTTTGGAACAAATTTTAAGCTTTGATTTTGCTAATTTGAGAAGAAAAAGACTTTAAAAAATTAAGGGATAAGGGATCAGTACTCTTTATCCAGAGATTACATATCTTGGTACAGTAAAATGAGAGCAATTCTAGCGCCTAAAGACCCACTGAATTGGTTAGATAAATGGGTGGCAACCTGAAGAAATACACATTGAGTTGGCTGCAGCCACATTGTACAGTAGAAAAAGCAAGGCTTTGCAGTTCAGACAGACCGTTGTTCAAACAGTGATTCCACAGTCCATGGTGTTACCCTTCTCCAGTCATCAGTTCCTCATCTATAAAGTGAGGTCGGTAACACTTGCCTCATAGAAAAGTTTTTGGGATTAAATAGATACATAGAGTATGGAATACTTACAGTTATTTCTTAATAAATACTAGTTCTGTTTTCTCACGTATTCATGCCCGTATTCCCCATTGTGTCAGAGGTACTGTCAAAGTTGTTTCAAGTGATGGAATATAACTGATGTTTTGTTAAGATAAAAATTTGTTGAAGTCTTTTAAAAACTTTTTTCTCTCTTTCTACAGGTCATCCTGATAGAATTTTTACCAAAGACACCGATTTTTCGACCAGATTAGCATTTACTTTATTTATAGAGACTTTCCAAGTATGTTGTCTTTCCAATGGTGCCTTGCTTGGTGCTCTTCTGGTGGTGACATAACATTGGTTCTACAGAATCGTGTGGTGTTTTT
>PVKM010036050.1:0-14930 GCA_004027735.1 Carollia perspicillata
GAACCAGAGGTCTACCCTCCTGCCAGGAGCTGTTTCCCCAACACAGATACCCCAGCTGAATTGTCCAGGGCCCTGGATGCCCAAGGCTGAGTCATGTGGGAATGTGGGGGAGGTATTTTTGACAGGGGGTGGCTGCTGGCCTCCCCCGCATCCTCTAGCACGCCCAGCCCTGCTGTCCTGCACCACCCCTGTCCTCTTAGAGACTGCGGGGGCTGTGCTGGCTGGTTCTGATTAATCAACTGGCTCTCTTGCTGTTCCAAAAATAAATAAGCCAGAGAAGGGGACACCAACTGAATGAGCAGTCACATTCCCACCCTCCCTTCATCTGTACACTGAGCCCTGGGGCTATGCCGATGGACCCAGACCCCCATCCCACCACCCTCCCCAAAAAAGCCATCTCCCCATCTGCTTCTGAAAATGAATTAAGAAATGAAGTCACTGTGCGCTTCTGATACACTGGCACGACTGCCTTGAGCTGCCTGAGCCAGGCCTTTATAAATACCTCCCCAAACTAGCCCACTGTGACCAACGCTGTCTCCATGCCTAATCCCAGTTAGGGGAACAACTGCCCGCTCCCAACGCAGCCCACGCCTCTGACGGCATGTTTTCTGAGTCACAGAAAACAGGTTAGCTCTCCCATGCATCGGGCTCAAAGGCAGCTATTGGAAATAATTCAAATACCAGCACCAATGGCTCCTGCAATAAAATGATAATTCAAAGGCACAACAGAGAATTATTACCATAAGCAGAAAATTAGGGAAAAGAGGACCCATCCATTTTATCAGTGCAGGCTGAAGTAATTGTGCACGCACACATGTATGACTAAGTAGGCTGAGGAATTGTACTTATGATCTCAGGTATCAACAGATTTCCTAAAGTATGTTTTTGTAGGAACTGCAGAGCAATTGATCAAATAATTACTATCACTGAGCACCTACCATAGGCCAAGCATTGTGCTAAGCACTGCCCAAGAAGTGGAGTCCCTGGCACACAGTAGATGCTGAATGAATATTTGTTGGGATGGATGGATGGATGAATGGATGAAAAGTTATTTTGTTTCCTCATAGCAAGGTTGTAAGAAGTAGAAAACCCATTTTACAGATGAGAAAATGAAGCTCAAAGAGGTTAAATTATTTGCCAAAGCCATTCATCAGATCAGCAACTGCACTGGTGTGCAAACCTAGGTCTGGGACTCGAGGTTTCTGTTGAAGCAAGCCCTCTGCAACCACCACCACCAGCTGCTAACAGTTCTTAATCAGGTGTTCTGTGCTAGACAGTGTTCTAGGTATTCACACAGTTTAACTTACTGGATCTTCTGACAAACTTTTTTAAGTCTAGGAGAATGAAGCATAGAAAACTTCAGCCACTTGCTGAAGGTCACAGAGCCAATAAGTCGCAGAGCTGCACTCAAACCTTAGTAGTGTGGCTTGAGTCAGGGCTCTTCTCTATTGTGAGCCTCTTAGAGGCCAGGCGCAAATGCTCAAATGTGTTGAATGGAGGGATGTGCTGGGATAAATGAACAAAGCAGGCTGGGGACATTGCTGACTGCTGGGAGCAGGACATGCAGCTGGGAAGAAAGGGCCAGGGAGCCGTGCTGGGGCAGGTCTCCGGCTGACAAGGACCAGACCCCAGAGGGGGCAGTTGCCCTCCCTGACAGCCAGCATCCACCTCGGGGTCTGACCCTGGCTGGAGCTGGGTGGGACACTTAGATTGGAATCAGGACACTGAGATTTAATCCAGGCCCTGCCTCCCTCCTCTGGGCGTGTCTGCCTGCCTGTAAGGTAAGGAGGCACGGCTGGGTAATCTGTGAGTGGGGATGCACCCTCCTCAGGAACAGCCACAAGAAAGGCAGGAGAGGTCACAGGTGCTCAGTGGGAGAGAGAAGGAAGGAGGGAGTGCTGGCTGGGACACAGGCATGAGGCATGTCTGCCCAAGTGCCTCCCCCTGCTGGCAAAGTCCCTGAGGCCACAGCCTGCCCCAGAAGCCAGCCTGGTGCTAAGAGGCATGAGGCACAGGCTGGGGATTGGCCACAATGGAAGGGGGGCAGGCAGCAGAGAGCAGAGCTCCTAAATCAGCAGGTTCCCAGCCCCAGGAGTTTGACTGAACCTCAATAATCATGGTGGGCGTACCCAGGTCAAGGCTGGAATGGTCCCGGGTCCATAGCCCCAGCTCCCCTAAAAAGCAGCAACTGGATTTTTGCAACATATAACCAGATGTAGAAGATGCCAGCACTTTCTGTCCACTCTTCAAAGCCATGAGACATTCCCCAACCAACTTGGGCTTTCTTTTCCAAATATCCAGCATATCACTTTTCCATCTCTACCTCCCAACCCCATAGTCCCCCCCACATTCCCAGCCAGCCACCACCTCCTGGAAGCCCTCCAGGAATAAGTGCCATCCTTCCCATGAGATGAGGACCATATGCATACGCTTCCCCTTCCATCCAGGGGGCCTTATGAGGCTGAGACTTACCGGGGTTGGCGGGGTGGGGTCCTAGCAGGCCTTACTGACTCCCTGAGTCAGTTTTTCCACTTTGCCTGCAGCCTGAAATCTCACCCTTTAAACTTTGCTCCCTGTTAACATGCCACCCTAGGTGAGGCCTTATCCAGAGCTGTGTCCCCAGGGGGCTCCAGGGATCTAAGGCATGGCACGGGAGCCCAGAATCTAGTCATATGAGAAAATGAGGCCTCAAACTTTTATGTACAACATGATTATGTCCACTCCCTTTCCCAAAAAAAGTTACACTGGAAAGAAAAACACCCAAGCAGTAACATTTTTAGTACCAGAGAAATACAAATTGGAGATGCTTTTGTTTTCTTTTTTCTATTCCCCTAATTTTCTGCAATGTGGCTATGCTATTTTACAATGAAAAATAATTGTAATAATACTATTGTGCATGGAGAAGAGAATTGCCTGCCCCCCAAAAAAGTGGGGACAGGGACCCACCCTGGAAGACTGAAGTTTGAGCTCAGCCCACCAGCCCCCATGGGGCCCCCTCCCATTAGCCTATGCATTCGTGCAACCCACTTTTATCAAATCGGCCTGAGAACGCTGAAAATGGTCATGACCCCCATTTTACAGACAAGACAGCTAAGGCTTAGTGACGCTAAGTGACATCGCACATGAGGAAGCAGCTAGAACAGTGCTTAGTGCATAGAGGGCTCAAGAAATATTAGCTGGAAGTCATCTTTTTCTTTTCTTAAGTCCACTGATTGTGATTCCACTTCCCAAATGAGGTCTTAGTCACTACTTTAGCAGGACGTGTGAATTGGATTCCCTGAGTGCCCATGTTCCTTCCAGCTGCAAAGAGGAGGGACGTTGTGGGCAGTGGGGGGAGAAAATCTGAGGTCCCTGCAGAACTAGGTCAAGGAAAACAATTCTGCCTTCTTCACAAGGCCAGCTTGGCCACACTCAGATGCCAGCCTCCCTCACCAGCCAGAACGGTGTGGCCCTCACGTTGCCACGTGCCAGACCCTGAAATAGCTCTCAGACCCGTGCAGCTCTCTCTTACTCACCACCACCACTCCCACCCAGGCCACCGCCCAGTCCTGCCCGGACTGCTGCAACGGCTCCCAGCTGGACTCTACGTCCATCCTCACCACTGCCCCACCTCAGCGGCCAGGACAAATAATCTCTGCACAAAAGCCTTCAGAGGCTGCTCACTGTATGGATGCTCCAGCCTCACTCCAGTTGCCTGGGCTTGTACTCAGCTTTCTGGAAGCACCTGCACCTCCCTAAGAACACACACTGCCCCACCAGCTCCTGGCTCCAGCGAGTACTCTCCTGCCCAAAGCACTCTTTTCAGCCCACAATCTTTCCCTCTACCTGACTACTTCAGGTATCAGCTTAGCTAGATGTCTCTTCCTCCAGGGAGACTCCCCTTTCCCCAGGCTGAGTTCAATGTCCTCCTGTGGATGCGCACAGCCCCCCCCCCCCTTCCTTTACTGAAGAGCTTATCACTGTGGCACAACTGCCTGCTGTGAGCTCTAGGACAGCAGGAACCTTTGCCCATCCGTCATCTTATCAACAGGCACCCAGTGAATCTTTTCAGTGTGACTATGACTGTCCAACTCCCTAGGGCCATAACATAATAGCGTTTGAGAGTCGTGCCTCTAGGCCTGCCACTGGCAATTCCTTGGCTCCTCATGCCTGCTTACCCAAACCCGTGAGGTGAGGGCTCCAGTCTCCACAGGGACCTCCTGGGTCAGGGGTTCTGATGCTCACACACCGAAGCTGGAGAAGCGAGTGGGTACTGTGATTGAAGATCCCCTTCCTGCCCCTGCAGGTGGATTTCGAGGATGTGATTGCGGAGCCCGTGGGCACTTACAGCTTCGACGGAGTGTGGAAAGTAAGCTACACCACCTTCACTGTCTCCAAGTACTGGTGCTATCGCCTGCTGACCACACTGCTGGGTGTCCCACTGGCCCTGCTCTGGGGCTTCCTGTTTGCCTGCATCTCCTTCTGCCACATCTGGGCGGTGGTGCCGTGCATTAAGAGCTACCTGATCGAGATCCAGTGCATCAGCCACATCTACTCACTCTGCATCCGCACCTTCTGCAACCCGCTCTTCGCTGCCCTGGGCCAGATGTGCAGCAGCATCAAGGTGATGCTGCGGAAGGAAGTATAAAGCCACACGAAGCAAGGCAGGGGGGTGGCCAGGCAGGGGGAGTCAGGCCAGGCTGGCCCCACGGTACCGCTCCACGGGAACTGCTGGCAAGCTCTTTCTCTGTAGGGACTGCTATTTTCCCTCAAGACAGGAGCACAGCCCTTTGGGAATCCAGAAAGAAAAGACAGCCCTGCCACAGAAGCACAGTGGCCCACCACAATACCCCTTGACCAGGCATGTGGGAGATCATGTGCTAAGAGGCAGCTACTGCAAGTCTTTGTGTTTGCGTGTACTGTAACAGCACAAACCAGCACTCAGCTCCCACCCGGGGTCGACCTGTCCACATGTGCCACCCAGGAAACCCACCAGTGACTGTCGGCGTTGGGACAGTGGCTCAAATAAAGGGTTTTGTCTGCATTCAGAGAATGCTGTGTTTTGTGTGTGTCCATAAGGTGTGTGCATATCCTGATCTGTTCCAAAAATACATTTTGCTACCCTAAGAAACAGATGCAGGACAAGTTGGTTACCCCTTCTCTTGGCCAAATCCAACAACCAGAACAGAGTTTGGTTTCTAGTGGGGTTCTTTTTGTTAGCTGGGCATCCACTCCCCCGTGTTCCTTAGAAGATTATTTCCTGCTGACTTCTGTTGCCCCAGGACCAGCTAGTGGTCAACAATAGATGAAAATAGCCTCTGAGTTAGAAGGGGTAGGAGACCCTCCCTGGCACCTCTGAGGTGAGGGCCTGGGTTCAAACCTCTACTAACCTACCCTGTGGCTCCCGGACAAGCCCCCTGCATTGCCAGATGTGATGAGGGCCTTGTGCCCAATGCGTGCGTGCATGGACTCGCAATGCCAATAAGCAATAGAAAGGGCATGTCTCACCTCCTCCCCAGCCCCCAACAAGGAAAAAAAAAACCCTCAGCAATCTGATCTTCTTTAGGGATGCTTTTCCCAACTGTGTTACCAGAAGTTAGCCCTCAGAAAAATGAGGGGATGGCTCTTCTGGTTAAATTTGTTTAAACATGGCTATGTATTTCTCTTAAAGATTTTCAGCAAACATCAGCACGTTAACTGCAGGCTCTGCGAATGCCTGCAGTAAAGAATCTTGCTTAGGCCGGTATCTCCCAATCCTATTTGACTTTTTTTTTAATGCAATGCCCACTGAGGTCTCATAAAATTAAGGTCCCACGGCACTTTTCAAATTTTCAGAGACATCACCTCTTTGGTGCCTGGTCATGAACCTAAGGGGTCATGGGGCGGCTTGGAAGGATGGATCCATGGATGGGAGGGGGGCGCAGGTAGCCCGGTTCCAACCCCGCCTCTCCCCCAGCTGCCTTCTCTGGCCCCAGTTTTTTCATCCACAAAATGATCTCTAATGTCCATTTCAGCTCTCAAATTTTCCCCATTTTTGCTTTTCTTAGTATCATATGCAATTTTCAAACACAGAGGATATTTGGAAAGCTTTGTGGTGTCACCTACGCACCCACCACTTAGGCTCCATGATGCACATTTTACGGCTCTTGTTTTGACTCATCTCTATCTGCCAATCTCATCTTTTTCTACACATTTTAAAATAAGCTGCAGGTGTCAGTATATTTCACTCCTGAACACTTCATTATCGATCCCTTAGATTTTTCCCAAATGACAAATTATAGCCCAGAGAGGTCAGCAGACCTGCCATAAGGTGCACAGCTAGCCAGCATCTGCTCCCAGCCCACACTCTTTGCTGTGCCCAGGGAGGGGCTCTGCGCATTCGCAAGTGGACTCAGACTCACAAGCCCAGGCTGCCCCTGCTGAAAAGGACTGAAGCCAATATTACCGACATCCTCCTCAAAGGGCTGGTCCTTTCAAATGTCTCTTGAAATCATTAGGCCATCGGTTTCAGACTTGGAACCTTGAGTTACACAGAGATTTTTTTATCACCCTGGCATTTGCTGAAACCTGATTGGACTACGACTCCAATTCTTCAAGCTTGCTCTCTCTCACTGGGAGTGGAATGTGGCAGGTGCTCAATTACCAGTCAAGTTCACAGAACTAGAGACAGGACACACACTCAGACACATGTATGTCTGAGGAGTTCTGCTCCTTCCAGGAATGCCCTTGAGAAGTAGAACACGGAACTGCACAGCAGGGGTGTGATGGGAACGGGCCAGAGGCGGGAGGTGGAGTCCCACTCTCTCTGTGTGTTGCACCCAGGTCGTGAGGGACACTTGCTTAAAAGGAGGGTTTGGGGCCCCAGCTCCAGAGTGTGTGTGCTTCAGCAGCGGTGCCCAGGAATGAACGCAAACCCCTTTATGATTACACAGGTGGCCCCCATATCCCACTTGATGAAACACTCGTTGGGGTCCATTCAAGGTGACAATCCAGAATCCCGTTAACTCCAGAGTTAAGGCTGTGGCGCACTGTGGATGTGGCTGCATCATATGAGAGGATTGTTTCTGGGATTTAGAGCATTTTCTGGAAGAATGCTGATTAATGAGAGTACTTATGCCCAAAGACAACAGGACCAGGACCCCCATCACCCCCACTGCACCCGCTATACCCTGCCACAGCCCAGATGCAGCTCTTTAATAATCGGGCAGAGACATCTGCAACCCCACAAGGGAACAGCAGATATGGTCTCTGTTCTTGGGAGGGAGAAAACAGGCAAAACAATGTATGAAAAAAAGACAAGTTTATTCAGTGCACCTTTTAAAAAGCAGCTAATGAAGCAGACATCTCGTTACTGGCCACACTATTCACCAATGGGCATAGTGAACTACAGTACCACAGAAAGTCACCACAGTAGAACAAAATCAAGGAATTCACATTTTGCATTAAGTGGTGTTTCACTGCACTTAAATTCAAAAAGGTTAAGGAGTTTGAACCCAGGATCTTCTTAAAGGCAGCCTCCTACAGTCTCAGCCCATTCCTACAGTCTCAACCCATAGACCCATCTCGAAAGGACATCAGCTTGTATGACAGATTTTTTTCAGGACCAAAAGAAATATGCCTCAGGGTCTTCAAGTATTCAGATTTCACTTTTGACCATCAGAACAATAAGACATTCCAGAAGAAAATCAGTATGCTCCAACTTATTGGCACCTCCAGCCACACACTGGGTTTGTAAACTGGAAGATGGAATCAACCAAGCTTCAGTAGCATTTTGGGCCCCACACTCTTTCTTTTAGGCTTTTGTTGAAGAACGACTAAGAGACAGTGAAAATATTCTACTGGATGAGCCTGGAACAGGAGGGCTGTGTGTCCAGGTGTGGTGCTGAAATCAAATGTCACTGATTTGCTACAAAACACAGACGCCTGGGCCATAATGAGACCCGAGGTACCACTGGGAGATTTCACAGAACTAGTCAAGTACCCCAGTTGGTTCTGGTGCCCAAGAACCTCACAAATCTAGGGTTCTCGTGAAGGTTGTACCTAGTCAGAAAAATTTACTATGAGTCACTGTCTCCTTGACCCCCGGTGGCTTTTGTAGGCTGCTAGGATGACAACTTCCCTGGGAACAGCAGGGACAGGGGCATCTCAGGCTGGCGAGCAGAGGCTCAAATGCCAACAGAGCCCACCACTGCGAGTGTGCCACCAGAGCGCCTGCATGGTCCTGGATGTGGGCGGTGAGACTCCCAACCAGCATGCTGGTAGCTTCCCAAGGAGCAAGAATGGCTGGTGCTGACACTGCAAGTGCCCGTCACAGCGACCCTGTGCCATGCCTCTGGGCCAAAGATGACACTTATTGTCTTCAGTCTCCAGTCAGTACTGCAGATCTTGAACTAAACACTGCGACTTTGAACATTAGCATCTCAGCACATGCCTCTCTTCTCCCTGAACATCGAGACCCTGCTCTCTCACCATCCTGTACACGTGTGTATGTGCGTGCATGCATGCATACAGGTGTGCACTGCCGTGTGGAGGGGGGAAGGAAAGCACGTATGGAGAGAGTAGCTTTCAGGAAATGCCCCTACTGTGTCGCAATGAGTCCAAAAATATGTGTAGAAATTTGAAGTTTTTAAACTGTCCCAGAGTGCCATTGAGCTGGCCAGTCTGTCTGAAAACATCTGATGTATAATGTCCTATATTTAACAGAGTCATGTCCTACCTCAAGGCTCAGAGGACATTTAAGAACATATTTACCAGGGAAGTTAAGCCTTTGGGACCCCTGGTGAATTGGTCTTCTAGATAAAACCCACCACTTGCAGCCACGTGACATCACTTGTGCCTCCTAGACCAGGGTCAGCGTGTCATCACTGCGGGTCCTTTGGGCCAAACTGGAAACACCATCTCTTGCAGAAAAACTAAGTAAGAAAACCATGGGATTCCTCAAAATAGTGAGTGAAGTAGAGAAACAAAAGTGCTGGGAGGTAAGAGATTCTAAGGAATTCATCCTTCAAGCTGAAATCGGCTGGTAAAATAAAAATGTTTTTAAAGCGTTCAGTGCAGTGAACACTTTAAAATATTTGTTTAAAGTGTTCACTGCAGGCTTTTAGAACATTCTCAGAAGTATGTGCCGTTCACCACTGATTCCAGGATATTTGCATGACTGAAAAAAGAGTACCTGCATCCTTTAGCAGTCACCCCCCATTCAGCCCCAGCCTCCAGCTCCCGGCCACCACTGTTCCATAATCTCTCTTTGTGCATTTGCCTCTTCTGGGCATTTCACATAGATGGGATTGTATAAATATGGCTATTTCAATGGCCTCTTCCACTTAGTATAATGTTTTCAAAGTCCATCCATACTGTAGCATATATCAGTACTTCATTTCTTCTTATTCTGAATAACATACGATTATACAGATACACCACATTTTACTTGTCCATTCATAGTTGACAGATATTTAGTTTATTGCCATTTTTTGGTAATTATAAATTGTGATGTTGTGGACACTTATGGACAAGTTTTCGTGTGTACGTATGCTTTAATTTCTCTTAAGTAAATACCATTTCCAGCACTTTGACTTTGTGAGGAATTGTCAAACTATTTCCCGAGGTGTCCGCACTATTTTACACTCATTCCCGCAGGCACCGTATGAGCATCCAGCTTCTCCGCACCCTCGCCACACCTGCTGCCGCCCACCTCCTTCATGATGGCCGTCCTGGTGGGCATGAAGTGGGGTCCACTATGGTTTGGGGTTGCTTTTCCCTAGCAAATAATAATACTGAGTATCTTCTTATGTGCTGTTTGGCCAGGTATATTATCTTCTTTGGAGAAGATATAAAAATATGACTATTCAAAAAATATGTCTATTCATTTGTCTATTCAAATACATATTGTGTTCATTTTAAAAATTGGCTTATCTTTTTATTGTTAAGTTGTAAGAGTCCTTGATATATTCTGGATACAAGTATACGATTTGCAAATATTTTCTTTTATTCTGTGAATTGTCTTTTCACTTTTCTGACAGTGTCCCTCAAAGCATAAAAGCTCTGTGCCCCATTTTCATGAGATCCAGTTTATCTCTTTTTCCTTTCCTTGTCTTTTGCGTGGCGTATCTGAGGAACCACTCCCTAATCCAAGGTCACAAAGATTTATGCCTGTGTTTTCTTCTAACATTTCTGTAGTTTTAGCTCTTATGTTTAGGTCTTTGGTGCATTTTCAGTTAATTTTTATACAGACTGTGAGGCTGGGGTCCGATTTCATTCACTCACACGTGGCTAGGGAGTTGTCCCAGCACCACTTGCTGAAAACACTGCCTTCCTATTAAATTCTCTTGTCACACTTGTCAAAAATCGATTGGCCATAAATGGAAAGACCTCTATGTGTACTCTGTGTCCTATTCCATCAGTCAATATGTTTATCCTTATGCTAGTGCCAGACTGTCCTTATTACAGTAGCTTTGTAATAAGTTTTGGAAGCAGGAAGTGTGGATCTTCTTTTTCCAGGTTTGTCTGGCTGTTACAGATCCCTTGCATTTTCATATGAATTTTAGGATCAGCTTATCAATGTGCACAAAGAAGCCAACTAGGATTTTGATGGCAGTTACAATAAGTCGGTAGACCAGTTTGTATAGTATTGTCATCTTAACAATATTTAAGTCTCTGACACGTGAACACAGATGTGTCTCTATTTACTTGTTTTCTTCAATTTCTTTCAATAATATTTTATAGTTTTCAGCGTATAAGTCTTGTACTTCTTTCACTAAATTTATTCCTATTTTATTCTTTCTGATACTGTTATCAATTATCTTTTTAAAAAATCTTCACCCAAGGATATGTATATTGATTTTAGAGAGAGAGGAAGGAAGAGAAAAAGAGAGAGAGAAAGCGAAGCACCGATCAGCTGCTCCCTGCATGGGCCCCAACCAGGGATCAAACCAGACCCACACCCTAGTTATGTGCCCCGACTAGGAGTTGAACCCTCGACCTTTCGGTGTGTGGGATGATACTCCAACCAACTGAGCCACCCAGCCAGGGCTAAATTAATTATTTCTAAATTTTATTTACATATTGTTAATTGCTAGTAGAAAGAAATACAATTGATTTTTGCTTTTTGACCTTGTATTCTGCAATTTTGCTGAACTCATTAATTAGTTCTAATATGAGTGTGTGTGTGAATTCCGTAGTATTTTCTATACATAAAATTGTGTCATCTACAAACAGTTTTACTTCTTTTTCCAATTTGGATGCTTTTTCTTTCTTTCTTTCCCACTTGCTACTTAGATATTTGCTTGTTAAACATTTTTAATCCAAGTTTTAATCGACTTCCTAGGCCAAATCATCTCATAAGAGAATTCCCTGCTCCTAGGACCATCCTCTGACAAGCTGGTACCCAGCGATGCTGGGATAGATCCACTCAAGGGCAAACACACTCTGAGGGGTGAGGAGGATATAAGTACCACCTCCCCGTCTGAGGTCCCATTCCCACTTCTTACTCCAAGCTCAGGACACTGAGCTTCCAAGCATAATTGGTCACCAATCCTATACCTGACCCTTTCACAAAACCACAGAATAAAGGAGAAAAAAGATACTGGAGTGAAATTACAAGTCCAGGAAACATAAACACCCCATCCAGCAGCCCAGGGCAGCAGTGGAGTCAGGGGAGCAGAAGTACCTGCAGGAACTCACGGGAGATCCCAGGACAGTCTGGTGGTTGAGTCACCCTACCATCTTCCCCCATGGAGATGACTTCACCACCCTGTGTCAGCACCCCCCACCCCACGTAAACTGCTCCAAGGTGTGGAGCTGTACAAATGGAAAGGTACCTTACACACATTCATACAAGGCCACCAACAGGCAGACTGCCAATGTCACGCCACCTGATCGAAGGGAGGCCGTCCAGCCCAAAGCTGGTCACACAGAGGACAGCTGTGTGCAACTCCTCTGGCTGGAGCTGCGCCGGCTCAGGAAGAAGCTGGATGAGTTGCTCTTTTTGCTTGTCTCTCCCGGCCGGGAGCCCCTTAGGTGGCTGGAGGAGCAGCAGAGGAAGCGCTCCACCAGCTCGTGGAAGAGGTGGCCCGTGAAGAGCATGTAGATCCAGGGGTTGCAGCAGCTGTTGAGGCTAGCTAGAAGCATAGCGATGATGAAAGCCGAAGCTGCAGGGAGAAAGGAGAACAGGGCATCAGGACTGGAGTGTTAACACCATTTCCTGAGAGCTGCCTTCTTCCAGTACCAGGAGCCGGGCCACCGGACTGAGTACTAAAGAGACAAAGTCTGCCTTCCCTCCACATCCTTGCTCCAGTTGTGCACTCAGTCTGTCCCCCAACCCCTCCCAGGCTCAGCCAGCCCTGAAATGCTCCCGATCTTTTCTCTCGTCGAACATTTCCAAACTGTGTGCTTCCAGCAGCAGGAGCTATCCTCCTCATGGCCGTTTACTCATTCACAGCTCACCCAGCAAGTGTGAGAGCCTACCGCTCAGAGTGGAAGAGCACAGAGTCCCGTGGCTGCCAGACCTCATTCATATTCTAGCTCCATCAGGAACAAGTGATTTCGATTTCCCCCAAATTGCTGTTTCCTAATCTCTAAATGAGGACAAGAGTACACAAGCCTCACGGGAATGCTGCAAGGCCTACAGAGTGCCTGGAACACAGTGAATGCCCAATACGTTGGTGGCTGCCATCACAGCCACATGCCAGGAACCAAGGCTAGGCACTGGGAACACATACACACACACACGAAAAGAATGAGTAGCACCATGAGGTGAGCACACCGAGGAGGAGTGCCACTCTCTAAGAGCGAGTCATGGCCAGCCCCTCCAAAACCAGCACTGAAGCTGATGCCTGAAGGATGCTCGTGAATTGGCAGGCAGAGAAGGGAGGAAGGGTGCTTCAGGCAGGAGGAGCAGCACAGGCACAGGCACGGTGGCCAGAAAGTGGATGCTATCTTCACAGCTGAGAACATTGCAGGGGTTTCTGTGAAAATGCCCCTAAGAGCACAGCTTCCACATGACAACAGATTTATACAAACAAAAACAGTGGCATTGCCCTGACTGGTGTGACTCAGTGGGCTGGACATCCTTCTACAAACCAAAAGGTGGCAGGTTTGATTCCCAGTCAGGGTGCATGCCTGGGCTGCGGGCCAGGTTCCAGGCTGGGTTGTGTACGAGAGGCAAGTTCATAATTCCTCTCACACAATTGATGTTCCTCCCCCGCTCTTTCTCTCTCCCTTCTCCTATCTCTAAAAAGTAAATAAATAAAATGTTTTAAGTGACACTAAAATTCTAAGAGGCACTATGTAGAAGCCATTATACTGAAAACTTATTGAGTTTCAGGCAGAAATAATAATCAGAAATCAACTTCAAAATATTGACTGTCACAAATTTAAGCCTCAAAGGGAAAGAAAATTCCTAACCCTAAATAGTTCTAAGTAGAAGGGAAAAAAATCTTTCGATGGACTTAAATTGGACAAACTTCAGACAGCTCCCAACAACAGAGGAGAGGCAACACCCCCCAGAAACCCAAGAAAAACAATATTCCCAAGAATTCTGCTCACAACCACATCCTTATGGTGAAGGCTCAAAAACTCCAATAGTCTTCAGTGTTATCTGCAAAAACTTATCACAAAATAACTCCAGAGTTCTAGAGCTAAATCCAAGAAAGGACTTTTCATGGGGACGCTGGAGTTGTGAGATGTGGGTGAAAAGGGGCCACACACTGAACCTGACCATCTCGGGGGAGGCTGCCTGGTGGGCCCCACAGACTCAGAGACCAAGAAGAAACACACAGGATGGTCTGAACATAGAAATTCCCAACTAAAAGTGTGTCCTGGCAGGTAGTCACATCCTCGGCCCAAGCTTCCTTGACAAACATCAGCCTTTACCTTAAGTGAGCCTATGCACTGTCTTTTTGTATCCAAGAGCACACACCTTTGGAATGTCAGAGTAACCTCCTTTCCCAAACACCTTAGGGCACAATGTCCCACCAGGGCACGAGACCACAGAACCCCTCACTGGTACCTTGTTCCCTGAACACTGTCTCTAATGCTGCGAATTTAACTATTCTGTATCCACCAATGTAAAATAAGTATGTGTCCATTCTGCTTTTTATCCAATCTAGAGATTCCCCGGCTTTACTTTCTCTCACCCCCTTAATCTACCAACAGTGGACTTCAAGTACGTCTCCTCCTTTGATTCTGATGTATAAAATAAACTGCAAAACTGCCATCCTCCAGAGCATTTTCTCCATCTGTTGAGAGTTTGGTTCCTAGCAACTGTGGTCAGTCTGGCTCAAGTGAACTCATAATAATTCTCTACAGGTCTGGACGTTTCTTAGGCTGACAGCACCCTCAAGGCAGAGCAGAGTCGTTTGTCTGCCAAGTGCCAGCACCGAAGGGAGGAGGGCAGTTGTTTGTGAGATGAATTCGCTGGTTCTCAAAGTGGGGTCCCCAGATCACCTGACACTTGACAGAAAAGCCGGTTCTCAGGCCCCACCCTAAAACGACTGGATCAGACTCCCGGGGGCCCCACTGAGTGATTTGTTGTGAGCAGTCCCTCAGGGGATTCCGATGCACGCCCAGGTCCGAGAACCGCTGGTCTGAGTACTCCATATACCTGGAACCGAAACAAATTACAACAGACCAAAAAATCAAAAATTCTTGGAAAAGAAAAAGTTTAGGGAGTGAAAGAGAGAAATCGAATCCTTAGACTAAAATAATTTCTAGAAGAAAAGAGAGCCCTGGCTGGTGGGGCTCAGCTGGTTGGAGTGTCATCTGGTACACCGAAGGGTTGCGGGTTCGATTACTGGGCAGGGCACACACCTGGGTTTCTGGTTTGATCCTGTCAGGGGCGCATACAGGAGGCAACCAGTGAATGTTTCTCCCTCAAAGCAATGTTTCTCCTTCTCCCCCACCCCACCCCTCTCTACAAAGCAATGACAAAGTGTGCTCAGGTGATGATAAAAAAA
>PVKM010036051.1:0-14947 GCA_004027735.1 Carollia perspicillata
CAGTCCCTTTCCGGGCAGAACTCCCATTCTGCTCACTGTGACTCCTGCAGGTCACCGTTTCAGCCAGGGGGGAAGGAGGAGGCACGGCCCCTCCCCTCCTCTGTCCATTGGGAGCCCAGCTTTGCCAGGAAAGCTGCTCCCTTCCCTGCCTGGGGAGGGGCCGTCCTCCCTGCTAAGCCTCTTCTCTTCATGTGCCAGATTTCTCTTCTGTTCCTTCCATTTATCCATCCGCGTAATCCCCATTTACTTTCTCTTCAAAACATTCATTAAAAATTTCTGATCTGCTTATATTACCCTTCCCGTTTTCAGTACTGCCATAGTTTTTCTTTTTCCTGTTAAATTTTACTACCATTTCAATCAAATCTTGAGAGGGAGAAAGGGAAATCATACATGTTCAATTTAGCATCTGGAACTGGGAGATATTGCCCGAACTCTTGATGATGTCTCGGGGCTTTACAATCTTGGGCGGGGAACATGGTTAAAACTCTGATTTAGAAACCTTAGAGATAGTTGCCCACTGAGGTTTGACTTTAACTACTTGGCAAGATGTGACCTTTCCGTCCACTTCAATATGCTTCGAGAGGTAACTGCTTTTATTTTTCTCCCCTTTCTTTCCTGCATGAGACAGATAGAAAGTAAATACTTCCCATACCCTGAGGTCATTGGAAGATTAAGTTTTCCCTGCCTTTAAGAAATGGGATCCCCTTTTTTTTTTTGGTTGGTTGGTTGCTAATAATTTGGATTCTACTGGTAAAGAACAAAAGAATACACTTGCCAGGTGAGGTGTGCTGAGGAACACAGACAGGGCACAACTGGGAATTGAGAAAAGCCTGGGGCAGGTCGGGGCCAGAGGAAAACGAGACGGCTTTGAGACAGAGCCCTGGACATCAAGAGCTGATGCTGGAAAAGTAGTCCAAGAAGAGAGGGAAGAACTGTGCAGTAAGGGGCATTTCATGCTCAGGAGTTGCCTCAACTTCTACAATCCAACAACCACGTAAATATAAACAGCCATGCGACTACTGCGTGTTTTCTCGGTCCCGGGCGCTGTGGTAAGTGCTTTATCCAGACTGGCTCGTGTAATCATTGCACCAACTCGAGGAGGTGGTGTCATGTGCTGGACATGGGCTGTTGCCATTTACCATCATTCACATCTGTTTCTATGTTTCCTCCTATGTTGCTGGTGTGGGAAATGTAAAGACTGCATTTTCCAGATTCTTGTGAAGCTCGTGTTCTGGACGCAAGGAAGTTCCACTTGTAAGAGGCAACGGCCTGAGACCTGGAATGTGGAAGTGAGGTGGTAACTATTCGCTTGCTACTGTTGGTGCTAGTAAGTAAGGTCAGATGGGTGTGAATATTTGCCACAGGAATTGCATGTTTCAACATCAGGTCACCAGCTTTGCGGGGGTGAGAAGCAACGGTGGCAGCAGCACAGTTTCTTCGCAGCCCCTGGACGTCAGCAGCAGTGCTGGTGTGCCGTTGAAGTCCGCGGTCCCCTGGTGGCTCACCTGACTTCTACTACTCCAGTCTACCTTCCAATTCTGTAAGCACTCTTTCCCTGTATTAGATCCGTTTCTGCTTGAAATACCTGTATTTTTTTCTTTATTAGACTCATGTGCACTATTATCATTTCCATTTCATAAGACGAGGCAACTGAGGCTCGAGACATTAAGCACCTTATCAAGGGTCACGCTGCTAGTAAGGGGTGGAGCTGAATTTGAACTTAGGTGTGTCGGTCAGACTCCAAGGCCTAGGCGCTTACCAACTGCATGTTACTGATTATTGTTCTCCATCTGAGATTGGCTCATACTAATGTAGACTATTCGGTCCTTAATATTTAAGGGTAGACCAAAGACTGGTCCACTGGCAATAGAACAGGTGCTTTCAGGATGGTCAGGACCATGGGTTCCACTGAGGTTAAACTTTGCCTTGATCTCCTTGACCCAGGTGCTCTGAATCAGGTAACTGGAATCCTTCAAATGACTGTACCAGCTCTGAGTTTTCCGTAGATCTCAAAAAATAAATTGTTACCTTGGTGTAATATATCCAGACAGGTAAGTGGGAGCCTGCACATTCTTTTTGAAATTAAAATAGTGGGAATACTCTTGATCCTGAAAACAAAAATCTTTTGCAATTTTCATATTCCCATCACCCACTGATGATTTATTAAAATGTGAGTGAAAGCAAAATATCCCAGAAGTGAACAATGATACAGAAGATATGTTTTGAGAATTTCTACATCCCCAGATTAAGACCAGTTTGTTGCTATAAAGATATTTGTCATTTGAGAAAGATAGAACTTATGAGTGGTGGTCGTTATACATTTGTTTGATTCAAACACTAATAGGAGCTAGGTTATTCACCATAATTAAAAGGGATTTGGGTCTCATCAAATCAGCTCAGCTTCCTCCTGTGAGTTCCCCAGTTTTGTGGAGAGAATGCTATAAGGACGTGCTAATGGACATCTCATTTTAGATGGAAATGCTTTGTTCCTGCAGTAATGCACTCAGGATTCTGCATGTGTTTGAGCTACTGAGCTCAGAAAAGCCTAGGGATTATCTAGCTGGTGCTTTGAGGCCATACATCCATCGCTCCGTGCACACGCTAAAATCACAGATGTTCCACTTCGGATGGCAAGGAGCAAGGTAAGCCCATGGTAACTGGGATGAGTACTAAAGTCTGATACCGCAGAAAGCACCAGTGGATATTATGGAGAGGACCTGGAGAGTTCTGGTGGTTATTTGCAAGCACTGAACCTATTTATCTGGTCTGGGTGAACTGAGGGAACCAAGATCTAACTGAACACGGTTGGAATTGGGGACATTATGTGTGCATCATATTGGGGACCTGCATTAATTCATGCAGTGGAGGAGGGACAGAGTGAGAGAGGGAGATTCATACAGGTGAGAGGGCTAGGATCAGACTTCAACCAGGTAATTCATAAAAAATCAGTTTCACAGGCCTACCCTCACTATATCTAAGCATCATTCCAATTGAGCCAAGAAACTTCTCTTTAATCAGAAAAACATTAAGAATATCAAATGCTCATATTACTGCCAGACATTTGTATGTGAAGGAGACTTAAACATGTATACTCATTGTAAACTTGCATTTGTCAGAGGTCTGGTATGTACAAGGAACTCGTACAAATAAGATCTAAAGAAGATATGAAGATATTAAATCTGTTTTCACTTTGAAAGGATAGTTTGTAATCTGAGTTTAGGGTCTCAACATAATGGAGTTTCATTGTAAATTTAAGAAAAGCAATATTTACTTTTCCATGGGAATAAGTCATAGTTTTTTTTAAAAGGAGTTAACGGAAGCCTCCAATTCAAGTACACTCCAAGGATACATTTTTATCTTGTGTTTCTGAACAATCTTTTTTTTTTTGGCAGCCTCTTTCAGCTATGTGAAACATAGCTCAAAACTTGATAGGAAACACAAAGGCCTCTTAGCAGCAAAGTGATGTTCACAAAGTCCAGGCACTCAAGGTCATGCACTTCACCTACAGAAAAACCTCTTTGTGCTCAGCAGAGCCTCTTCACCTTCATTTCGCCCACAAATGAATGAGCTTGGTTTTCTGGTTACAAAACAGATTGGAAGCAGCAATCAGAAGGGATGGCCGCTAGCTACTACAGATGCAAGTTAAAAACACAGCAGTAGAAATTCAAGGAAGACTCTTAAAAAGAGAATTCCAAGCACTTCCTTGACACCTTGGGGTGATCGTTGTGAACAAGATTGCGCTGGGATGTAATATATGCCCTTGAAGTTTATCTGAGGAATTGGAGGTGCTGGCTGTTTTCCAATACATGACATGACCTCAGCCCATTGTGTTCTTTTAATTCTTATTTCTACATTTTATAGCATTTGTTTCTACAAAATGGTAGGTCCAAAGTAGACAGGGGGAGCTTAAGAATAGTATGGGAAATGGAGAAGCCAAAGAACTTACATATACGACCCATGGACATAAACTAAGGGGAGGGGGAATGCTGGTGGGAGGGAGGTACAGGGCGGAGGGGAATAAAAGGTAGAGAAAAATGGGACAACTGTAATAACATCATCAATAACACATATTTTAACAAAGGGAAGAAAAAAGGATTCAAGGCAGAGTGAAGCACAATTCAGAACGGCCGCCATCCACAAAGACAAGAACTGAGACTGGTGACGGAAGGGAGAAAACCATACAGATGAACCATTTCCCATGCGTGCCATAGCCCCTGTTTTACTGTGTGTGATTTTACTTTAAAGAGAAGACATAGAATATTTATTTTCTATTCATGGCTACAGGTATGTGCATATATGAACATATGCTAGAAAATTTGATCAACATATATGTGTACATACATAAGCACATAACATTTCCATGCTGTCTGAAGTGAGTAGATATGGGTGTGTAGATGTGGTCGTCCAAATTTTTCTGTGATTAGAAGGTTTTTAGAAAGCATGTGAAGGTTTAAATATTATGATCTGGTTAGTTTTTAGTTTTGCTGTTGCTTAAGGATTCGGGCTAGGAATATCACATCATCCGTTTGTCATAGCTTCCCCTTGCTCATTAGGAAACTGTGTTTTCCTTGTAAGCCTACGTTTCTTCAAATATTCTAGACACAAGTGTCAGAAAATACAGCGACCAGTTCTTTGAAGTTTGTCTTCATGACGAGATTCCCACCGGTGGGTCTGGGACTGAGACGTGGGACAGCAGTCGGAGTAATGGGGCGTGACGCTCATCAACCTGACCCCGCACGCAGCACATTCACCCAGATACTTGGCTTGGTTCATATGGTCTTAAGTCTTTTAAAATCTGTAACTGTTAACCCTCTTTTTTAAAGAAACTAGGCCATGCCCTGGCTGGTGTGGCTCGGTGGACTGAGTGCTGGCCTGCAAACCAAAGGGTCACCTGTTCAATTCCCAGTCAGGGCACATGCCTGGGTTGTGTGTGGGTTGGGTCCCCAGTTAGTGACGTGCAAGGGGCAACCACACATTGATGTTTCTCTCCCTCTCTGTCTCCCCACCTTTCTCTCTCTCTGAAAATAAATAAATAAAATCTTTAAAAATAAAAAAGAAAGAAAGAAACTAGGCCATTCACTTTGTGGTACAATTTCAATCTAGATTTGGCTGATGAGACCCCATGATGATATTTAACATATTTCTCTGTTCCCCATAAATCTGTCAGCTAGTATTTACATACAAAGGCTTGATTAAATTCAGAGTCAAGTTTTTTAAGGATACCTTGATGGTAGGGCTATGACTTCCCATCGAATCACATCAAAAGGATCCTCGTGTCTGCCTGTCTTTCCATTAATGCCTTTAAGACTTGATCCATCTGTTATAAAAATTCCTCATCAAAACTTTACTTGGTACTTTGAACAGTCATTGACCATTGTCTAGAGTAGACTCATTGTGAAATCTGGTGTTCCAAAATGATAATTTTTAAATTCTTCTGTTCCTTACCTATTTTTAGCTGGAAATCTATAAAGAAAAGCTTGCCCTTGTCTACTATTCAGAAACCCTAAAATGCATTTTCTACACCAAAGGCAGGAGAGCTGCAAAGCCCATGCTTCTACCACTGTGCTGTCCTGGAAACACACTGCTTTCCTCCAGGTGGAACGATGGGTCAGCCCTGGCATCAGAAGGCTCTAGGCAGGGAGGTCCTCGTCCTTCGGTCCAACACAGTCTATGCAGATGGAAGCAGGATTGCTGTTGGAAGATGGAGTGAGAAGATAGGGCCCAGCTCTCAGGAGAGAAGGCTGCCAGAGTTTAGGTAGAGTTTCAGGTGCATCCCAGGAGACTAACGCAGGCACAGAACTGGGGTGTGATGAGGAAATAGAACAGAGACCCTCCCAAGAGTGTGGACCAGGCCCACTGGATGTGGTTGAAAGAGGGAGGAAGAAGAACACCAATGGACATGAGAGGTCTAGAGTCTCGACCCACACAGAAAGGAAACTGTCAAAGCGTGGCGGGGCTCCTTGCCGTGGACAGGGAATGAGGAGGAAACGTAGGACTGAACACAGAGTGTTCTGGAAGGTGCTGGTGAAGGGCCAGCATTTGGATGGCCGAAGGGTTGTGAAGTCCCACTCGGGCCTCAAGATGACTGTGCCTCGGCTGGTTTGGCACCAGCCACTTCCCATGGACCCTGATTGAAAACTCCATTCCCTACTGTGACAGAATGAAAAGGACCCGATTCCAAAGGGGCGTAACTGGAGAAAATGGGGCCATGCTGACTACACGGCCAACACAGTCACCCCTGGTTCAAACAGTACTGCCCGGTCAGTGAACCCTCCATCGTGTTTCGCCCGTGTCTGAGCCCACTCCCATCACACTCATATAAATGCCCAAAGGAAGAAGGAGAAGGGGAGAGAGAGAGAGAACAAGAACAAGACGTTTCAGGTTCCAGAGCCCAGCTCTCGGCCAGTGTGACTATGACTTGTCAATTCAAAGAATCGCCAGGACGTCTGTCCTTCCCCTTAGCCTCTGACCCTCTGTGTTTGGGAGTTTCACGGGACCATATCCCCTATTCTATTTAGGAATTGAGGAGCTGACTGCTGAAAACCAAACCTCTTCAACCAATTAAATTTTTTTCCTGCTGCATTACTTACACACGAGTGTCAAGAATTATTTTTAGACTTAAAAAAATAGCAGTTTGCTGGCGCTTACCATCCAATTTGTAACAGATTTCCAGACATTAACATTTGTGGGGGTTTTGGCCACATTTAATCACAAAAGTAATTCTGTATTCCTTCAATACGTTCTGCTCGGGGGATAAAAATAGCGAGGCATTCTGGTTGGGTGAGCGCGGGCCATGGGGCTTTGCTCCCCAGTTGCTGTTTTAATGTTGTTATGAAATTGCTGTCCTTTTTTAAGGGCATGTGTTTGCAAAGCAGCAAATGAGGGCGGCACGGTATCTGATGTGCTGTAAGCTCAGCAAGGCCCTCAGCGTGCCAGAAATGAGATCTTTGCACAGAGCAAGTGAAGAGAGTAATTGTGTCTGATTATCTTGCCAGATTTTACAACTGAGAAACTATATACGACATGCATTTTAGAAAAAATGACTTGCGATAACAAGGACTTGAGTAAGTGAAAACTACTCTGTAACCACCATCAGGGACCCGGCTTATCTTTTCTTGGGGACTGGCCTCTAGGCGACCCCTGGAAGGGGAGAGAATCTCCTCTAGGAAGCGCATAAAGCAGCGTGTGTCCACTTCTGCCCTGATTTGTTTTTGTTTTCTTGCACGACTCCGGTTGTTTAGATCTGCCGATAGGAAGCCGTGCCGTCCCACAGGAAGCAAGTGTCACTGCAGCCCATTTACATCGATCCTCCTGTGACGGCTGGAAACCAGACTCCAGAAATCCCAGTGCTCCTGGGCCTCCTACTCCTGCAGTGGTTTCTAGGCATGAAGAAAGGGCCCACAGAGAGAGGAATGGGAATCCACCCCTCTTTTTTTTTTTTGAGAAACTTCACCCTTGTGCTGCTTTTGCAGCATCTTAAATGATGTCTTCTTCGTTGTTCATTTTGTGTTATTATTGTTATTCTTTGAATCCTCATCTGAGTGTGTTTTATTTTAGAGAGAGAGGAAGAGAGGGAGAGAAACATCCACGTGAGAGAGAAAGATCAATTAGCTGCCTATAGGTGCCCTGAGTGGGGATCGAACCCATAACCTTTGGTATGTGGGACGAGCTCCAATCATCTGAGCCACGTGGTCGGGGCACTTGGTGTTATTTTGTAAATGAAGATCCTGGTGGTAGAATTCCTGAGCCTGTGAAATAAGTCCTCCTTTACTTGACAATGTGGACCCCCAAGAAAGAAGATACCTACTAAAAATGGTTCCTGGTCACTAATTGGACTTAAAGAGCAAACATACAAAAACCAAAGCCAGAGCCCAGCAGCCACAAGGACCCTGGTCGCTCCGAAGGCAAGGGAACTCAACATCTCAGGGAGAATCCCTGACTCTTGGAGAGTCCTCTGTAGCCCTCCCGGCCTGCTTTGCCTTCCAGGCCCTCATTTCTGCCACATCCTCCATGAAACTTAACAACTCAGGAAGCACCGATCTCTAACTTTGATGACTTCCAGCAAATACAGGGCCCGGCAGAAGTAAGGCCTGCCTGAGTGGGTTGGTAGGGTATAATATGGGTGGAATAATCTATCATTTTAATTTGAACATTCCACCTAAAGTATCATACGGTGTGCTGGAGAGTGATATTGTTGTGTTATAGAATTACATGCTTCTGACATAATTATTTTTGCCCGACCCTGTGTATTTCCTTAATGATCAATTCTATGATGTCTTACATTAACTGACATGATTAAAATCACAGTGTTTTAGAGCTGAAAAAAAGGTAAAGAACATCTAGTTCAGCATTTAGCCAAAGTATAATCTAAGAAACCCCCCAAAAGAGGGATGTGGCAGAGAAAAGATTCCACAACTGTATCAGGTCTCTAGGGCTCCCATAACAAAGTACCGCAAACTGGGTGGCTTAAACAATACAAATTTATTTTCTTACAGTTCTAGAAATTAGAAGTCTAAGCCTGAGACACCAGCAGGGTTGGTTTCTTCTGAGGCCGCTCTCCCTGACTGGCAGGTGTGGCTGCTCTCACCGACCTCACATAGGTCTCCCCTCTATGTGCACCCTTGTATCCCAAACGCCTTTTCTTTCAAAGGCGCCACCTGATTGGACCAGGGCCCACCCTCATGACCCAACTTTACCTTCAATCCTTTAAAGACCCTGTCTCTAAACACTGTCACATCCGAAGTTCTGGGTGTTAGGATTCAATGTGTGAATTTGGGGAGGAACACAATTTAGCCATAACAACAATCAAACAAATTGGGGGAAGATTCTTGTCAATTCCAAAGTTGCATTGGCCAAATTTCAAAGGCTCACAGAAGCTGTTGAATTAGCAAGCTGGTCTAAATACATTTCACGCATTGTTTCCAAACTGTACTTTTCTAAAAAGATTTTATTTATTTATTTTTTAGAGACGGGAGAACGGAGGGAGAAAGAGAGGGAGAGAAACATCAGTGTGTGGTTGACTCTCTCATGCCCCCTTCTGGGGACCTGGCCTGCAACCCAGGTGTGTGCCCTGGCTGGGAATAGAACCTGGGAACCTGGGAACCTGGTTCCCAGGCCAGCACTCAGTCCACTGAGCCACACCAGCCAGGGTCTCCAAACTGTTTGTAATTTAGGATTCTTTTTTTTCTTCCCAGATAATTTGTATTAAGTTCTTACAGAACATAATTTAGAAGCGCGAATTCTGTCTATCCCCACCATTGTCTAAGTAAGAAATCAAGGCCCGCGGATTCAAGTGACATGGCTAAGAACAGTTTGTCCACAGTTAGAGCATGACAGGGTCTCACTGTTACAGATTCACAGTTTTATTGAAGCTATGACCCGTGTGGTCCAGTCTCAGAGCCAGCACACATTTAAAGAAGCTGTACCCCTGAAGGAATTTTACTGTTTACTCGAATCTCTTAAGTGAAATCAAAGAGCACCTAAGTGACCACCCCAGGCCCCCCTTTCCTCATTTCCTGATGTGGTAGAGTGCCAGACTCTCAGAAACGTTTTGGTTACCATAGACTTCACTGGCCAAACAAAATCAGAAACACCTCCTTTACCCCAGTCCATGAAACTTCCCTGTCTCTCCTCTTCCCCAGTTTTCCAGCTCTTCATTGTGTGTGGTTACTGTCCTTTTATGAAGCCCTGCCCTGGCTGGGGTCTAGTAGAAGGAACCACCTTCCAGTAGGAGGCGCTTGAGGAGGAAACACATTGATGTTTCCTCTCCCTCTCTCTCTCCTCCTCTTTCTCCCTCCCTTCCCCTCTCTAAAACTAAATAAATAAAATATTTTTTTAAAAAAAGAAGTCCTTACAATCCTCCTTCTACCTCTCTAGGCTTTTCCCACTGTTGCTGATCCAACATCAGAAACGCCAGAAAAACAGGTCTGGCAAAGAAAAACTCTCCTTGGGGCAAGAGCGGAGAGAGGGAAATTGGAAGAGGACTGTGGGAGATGGGAAGTCAAGGACCACCCCTAAGGTAATAAAGCCTCACCTCCCTGCCTCCCAGCCTGTCTTTCTTTCTCTGCGTTGGTCTCTCAGCTCTGGGTGTTGTCAAGGCCGCTGTCATTGCTCATTTCGACAGGCCCAGCAGGGATAGAAACTGTGGGGGGAGGGGATCCCTTTGGCTTCTGCCCTTTGAGGAATAGCCCTGGTTCTCAGATTCCACACCTGATAATTCCATTCACCTCACAGCCAGTGGGTCATCGGGAATGGCAGTCATTTATGGTAGCAGGCCTGTTGAGGCAGAAATGTCAAAAATACTATTGATGGTGACAATTCACATAGGCAAGAGTTGACAGAATACTTACTCAGCTCAGGCCCTAAACGTGCTGTTCACTGTTGTCTTCTGTTACCAAAGCCCATTTACCTACTCATTTTAATTTCAGAACAACTTCAGGGAGACTAAAAGTACAAGGACTAATTATGACAACTCTGGATGAGAGTAGCCATTTCTGTCTTCTCTGGAACACTGTCTGTGTGAGCACCCAGCACTTGGTCCTTTGTATGTGGTTTTAAAGGCTTCCTCCAAGAACACGGGGCTTTTAAATCAGTAGGACTCATGCTCTTTGTGGTTGGCATATGATTAAAAAAAAAAAAGAGCTTTGCAGAACCCAGCCCTGAACCTGCAAGATTCATTCCCACCTCTCCCCATCTCCTGCTCCGTCACTATGATTGTCCAGCATCCCTTGACCTTTTAGGCTTATTTCCTGTTCCTGGCCTGAAACCAGCCCCTTGGATCAGAAGGCAGAGCTGGCCTCCCTTTCTCTCCTCTGGTAAGTTTCTCAGAACTGGTTTGCCCTTATTCTCTGGCTCTATCCTCTCTTATTCCCCTGGTCACTACCACTTGCCTCAGCATGTCACTGGCCCTGATGCAGTTCTTCTCAAAGGCAGGAATAAGGGACATCTCTAGAGTTTGGAGCCCAGAAATAATCTCACTTTCCCAAGCTCCAGAGAATTCCCCTTTGGACTGGGAGGGAGCCCCAGGGCTCTTGCACTGCTTCTGTGGTGTCTGGGTTGATGACTGGGAGGGCTTTGGAGGTGAAATGGCCACCAAGAGATCTGCACGGACATGGCATATAGAGGAGGCCAAGGGGACGATTTCACCACACATGGATTTCTTCTCTTCCTCTTTTTAATACATTGCTGGATATGAAATATCAGACATAGTAAATATACCGGAGAACATTAAACGAAAGTGAAAACAAGCTTTTAAAAACCTCAGCATAAAAAAAAAAAATCCCACAAAGCATATATTGTTCCCTCCAAAAGACTGATCTTTGCATGATTCTTATCTCCAGTCATTTTTATTGAAGACATTTCTGATTTGCTATTGCAATAGGCTTTCTGAAATCAGATGTGATGCTCATTATTCTCTCATGGTGGTTTTATCCTCGCATTTCACAAATGAGGGAACCGGGGACCTGGGGCTGCACACCCTTCCAAAGCCCTCACACCCTGCAGCAGGGCTTTGCAACTCCAATACGGAGACAGTGGCAAAAAGGCAGCACTGAGGCCTGACGGAGGGTCCTCTGGGTCATCAGATAAATACTAAAACAAAGCTTGTCTATTCATCGATCAATTCTGCAGTGACGAATTTTGTCTTTGGCCAGTGTGTCTGACAGGGTTCCATGTACATGTAGGTTAGCAGAGACAGTTGTGAGAAACAAGAGAAACATTAGATATTCAAAGGGTCATCTTTCCTTAAATCAAGAATTTGCATTTATCAGTTGTAAGTCTACCCCCAGCTTGGGGCTGTAAGTATTGTTCTAAGGGAAATAATGTGTAATCTCTCATGTACTGGCTCCCCACGCCCATCTTTCACAGATTTTCAATTGCTCCCTTTATCTCTCTGTTGGGAGGGACGTACACCATGGTAGGAGAGATTTCTGGTTAACGTATGAAGTAGACCAGGATCCGATATCTAGAGTAGCATCTGGGGCCTGGAAGGCTCTTAGTGAGTTGGCAAGGACCATCCATGACAGCAAGGCCTGCGCACTGAATGAGGAACAGTTTCAGCTAAACAGGAAGTCAAAGAATTCTGGTTGGTTTGGTGCACGGTCACTTCCTGGTTCTCTGGATAGTCTCTTCAGTGACCTCCCTTTTCTCTTTCTCTTTCTTTCCTATTCGTCTGTCCCCCCACAATTTCCCACTGTCATTCAATTCCACCTCATTAAATACTTGTGTTTATTCATACAGTTTAGGTATGGCTCATCCATGCAGCTAAAGTCGTGAATAACTTACCTGTCCACAGTGGAGAAAGAAGAACAGAAAAAAGGGGAAAGAGAGAGGCTTGCTCCTAAATTGTGAGGCCATGGTTTAAACAGCCAGAGAGACCTTGACTTTGAATCCCTGTTCTGCCTTTTGCTAGCTGAGCGATTCTGGGAAACCCACTGAGCGACGATGAGCCTTTGTTGCCTAGATTGCAAAATGGGCATTTCGGGGTTGCTGCGAGGAGCATATAGGTTCCTGGCTCACAGTAGGTGCTGAGGAGAGGGTTGCTGTGAATATTTTACATGGAGGAGTTATAGTATATACACAATTTGCCATCCTGCTTTCTCATTTAACACTGTAGTATGAGCATCTTCCCATATTCTCCGAACTCTTTGTAAACATCATTTTAAAATGCTAGACAGTCATCCATCAAAAAGATGTACTGTAATTATGTACATGTTTCTTTATTTTGGGACGCTTAAGTTTTTGTTGTTGTTGTTGTTGTTGAACTACAAAAGATGCTACCTCTTTGAACATAAAACCTTTTCTGCATTTAGGCATACTTTCCATGGGCTTTATTCCTAAAAGTGGAATTACTATTGATGTAGAGAAATCTGATCAGATCACTGGGGAAAAGTAGGGAGGGGCTGTAGGAGGAGTTTGCCTGAGGCAGTGGTGAACAGCCTAGGATGGGATTGGCTGAGAAGCTGAATGCCTCCAGAATGAATGGAATTATGGGCAAGAAGATTTGAAATGAAAGAAGTGCTCTTGGACTCCTGGGCTGGCTTGGCCCTCCCTGGCTCTTGGGCTCTCTTCCTGGAGGATGCCTGGATGATCGTGCTGCAGCTGCCCGCACTTCCCAACTGACAGGATTTTGGATGGGAAGAAGCTCTGGGCACAGCCTAGGGTCGGGCTGGCCTGGCACAGGGTGGCAGGGTTATTCTTCTTTGGGTGTTCTAGGGAGGGAACCTTCAAGAAGCAGATAAAGAATTGTTAATCAGCAGATAAAGAAATACTAGAAAAATCACTGCTGGATTACAACTCTTATCTGATTAACCCCTTTTCCAAACCTCTTATCTGCCCTCTTCTTCTCCTTATAAAAAGGAGCAACTTGAGATGAGATATTGAGGTGGTTTTTAGGGCACTTACGTAACCCACCATCTTTTCAGATTGTCAGCATCTGAATAAAGTGCCCATAAAGATTCAATCCTGGTCTTATTGGTTCTGACAGTGACAGGCAGCACAAACACCAACTGTTCCAGTTTCCTTTTCACTTGAAATGATATATTTATACATGTTGTTTAAGAAGCTTGATTTGATTGTTTCATTACTTGAAGCCTAAAAGCATTCTAACCGGAACACCAGCATTATAATTATTGAAAACCTTTTCCAAATCAATTCACACATGCAAAAAAGCATCTTAATTTTGTTTGAATTTGCCGTTCTTTAATTCCTGATGAGATCACATGTTAATTATTCATCTGTTTGTTAATAATTTGCATTGTCTTTTCCTAAACTATACGGAAATATTTTTTCAAAGAGCAATGGTCCGTGGAGGAGGATCATTTGCATGCTGGGCTGAGCAGTGTGTGACTTCGAGGGAACAGTTAAGGTCGTACTGGGAATGAGATATCCAAGGATGCCTACTGCCCCTTTTCATACAAACACTCCTTCCCTTGCACAGTGTCTTTAGCCCAACGAGATGGGCTTCTATCCAAAATATGAGAATGATAAAAGTCAATCTTTCAGGACCATTCGTTTGCAGAAAACTAGACCTTAGGGAAGACTGTCTCTCAAAAAGGAGGCAGAAAGTCTGGTGGGTATGGTGGGTAGAAGAAAAACAAGACTTACGAAAGTCGAGGAAAGGTTGAGAGAGAACAAGTGCTCACTGAGGACTGGCCATAAAGGAGCACATACAGCATTCCCTCGCTTGGCCCTGACTTGCCCAGTTTCACACCGGTATGGTCCTCACTCCTGCCCCACGGGACTTACTTATGTTTCCACTCTGGCATAAGAACTTTTACATTTTCCATGTAGAGAAATGTTTCCAATTACTCTAGTTTTAAAATAAACTTTGAACACAAGCAGTGGGACAAGAGTCTTTGATTCATTTCCCAGAAAAGGAGACATATGAAAATGATTCACACTTTCTTTTTATCAGCATGTTAGAGAGTCATCCGTATTAAGGCAATGTATAATGGTCAGATAATTAGAAACGTAAATGTTCTGGGGGGTAATAGGAGGTTTTCAACATGATGAATAGTCAGTGAATTCAAGCCTGTCCGAGAAATGCCCCAAATGGAGTCTTGTCAGGGAGCACGTGGATAGTACGTGGCTGCAGTTGTTTTATAAAAGACATCGAATTTCTGGTCAAGGCTCTAGTAGATTCCAGCAAAGCCTTGTTCTTAACCATCATAAATGAACAGATCAATAGTTAATAGTACTGCTAGCCAAGTTTAAGGCCAAATAACTCCGATCCCAAGACAACTCAACTTTATTTGTTTGTAATCCAGAGGTACTGTGTTAGACAAATTGATGTTTGTGTCACCAGTTTGTAGATCCCAAGGTCCGCAGCTTGAACCTCCTTTCATTAAGCCCAAGGAGGCCATCTGCGGAGTGTGGCTCACTCCTCTGCAGCCTGCTTCTCTTCTTTCTGCTTGTTGTTGAGCCTTTTTATTACCCAAGTCCCTTTATT
>PVKM010036052.1:0-15014 GCA_004027735.1 Carollia perspicillata
ACAGCATAGAAACCTGGCCGGCTGGACAGACACAGTGTTTGGGAATGAGGGTCCCCCAGTACTGGCCCCACTCTGTAAACCTCTGAGCAAAGGACGCAGGAATGCCTGTGTTGGAAACGCCCTGAACAAAAATACTGTCTCTGACGATTCAGGGCGGTATTTACTGGTGGTTCCAGGTTTTACATTTGGCTTATGAAGGACTGGGAACATCTCCCCTGCACCCCCCTCCCACCCCGCTGAACAGGAGATTCAGGTGGGAGGGGGAGCGGCTTCAGGAGCGAGGGGAAGGAGCGAGCCAGGTTTACCCACTGTTGCCTGCTGAAACAACCGTCAGACGGCACACGGGCGTGCGTGTGGCCCAGGCCTCGCCCAGGCGATTCCTCCGAGCAGAGGTATTTGGCACAAGTGAGTGCTCCGTCTCCCACAGGCCTGGATGCTGCGCTCACAGCATCTGAACCCACCGCCCGCCCACGTCCACGACGGGCTCTCCTCAAACGCGGAAGGAAGAGAGAAGAGCTCCATAGGCAAGACGCACCTCCAGGCTGACGACTGTATCAGTGCGGCTGCACGCCGCACAGCGCTTCTCCCAGGCGCAGGTCCCTGCGGCGGCAGACCTGCTTCCCAGCCCGGCTGCACTTCCCCGCGGGAAAGACTCACTCTAGCCCAGAGCGTCCGGCAAGCGAGTATTGCTTTATTGCATCTATTTCCTAACTACAAAGATAGCTGACACAAATGTCAAACATTCCCTTCCCACGGGACATCCATCAGAAATGTCTCATGCAAGTCTAGGACGCGAAACGCACGGCAGGTGCTGGGGTTACAGGCAGGAGGGACGCCCACGGGGAGCAGGACTGTGTGTACGCAGCCATATAGCTTCTGCTCTTCACAGGTATGTGCAAATGTGACACTATGGCTTTCAGGTTTTTGTTTCTTTTCTATGAGTTAAAAAAGTAAGACATAATCACACAGAAGAACATTTTTAAAATAATTCTTCCGGTGGGCGAGCTCTGTCACCCAAGGACCTGCACCCGCGGCTGCAGTTCAGGCTAGCTCCAGGAGGGGGCGTGACTTCCTAAGGCACAAGGATTGGGTTACACGTGTTTCAATTCAACCATGCTTTTTTTGGTTATGTGTAATAAGCTGTTAATTGTACAAAATGCAGTAGTAAAGCCTACACTACCCTATCGGTTAACAGGAAGTAATCTGAAACCTACTACAGTCGCCGCATGTTAAAACGTCGTTTTTTGGTAATCGTTTTCTTACATGAAGCAGAGTTATAAGGCTTTTGTGAAATAATAATCTTATAGCTGAACAAATATATTACACTCCCTTTGTAATGTTATGTACAGTTACTTTCCAATTTCACCATTGGGTAACACGGGGTGTTCTGAGCGCACCTCCTCCCGCTTCTAAAGTGCTCGGTTATCTGCACCAGACGAGAAAACCAGACCTGTCGGGGGTGACACGGACCCCCGTGGACGTCGCTGAAAAGCCAGGTTTGGATCTCGGATGCGCCTCCTCAAACGGATGCTGGCTATTGCTGGCTCGGAAGCCCTTGCTGGGCAAAGACCAAAGACCACCTGTTATTTATTATTTATACATAAATATGTGCCTATATATGTACACACATGCAAATGCAACATCTGTCCTGTGACGAACAGATTTCTTTTCTTGTCCAGTAACCTATCTTGTGCTATTCAACCTACTTGTGCTATGTTCAAAGCCAGATTAAAAAACAAAACCCTAGCATGCTACAATGAACAACCCTATGGTTTTAGTAACACGGGGGAGGGAAAGGTATTAGAGAGCTGAGATGACAAACTGGAAGATTTCTACAATGCACTGAATGAGGCAACAAAATCGTATATTACAGCCACCCAGGAAAGGTTGGAAAAAAGTAGGAAACATGTTAGGTTTTCCTCCCAACACCTAGCTTGCCAGTATTCTCTTAATTTATACAAAGTGTGATAAAGCCTCACGATAAAAATGTTTTTATAGCTTTGCTCCTACAAATACTTTCCTGGTAGCGAGTTTAATGCTTACTTCTACGATGCCCTGATGCTGCGGTTGGGTTAAATAAGGCACTTCCAGCACTGAAATCCAGGGTGCCCCAGGGTGCAGTGGCGTCAGGCTGCCAGGTGGCGTCGTGCCCGTGGTGGGTCTGTCTCCTGCACTCACCCTACTGCACCCCTTTATTTTCTTCTTGAGATGACTGTTCCTTCAGAAGGTGGAGTGGTCCTTCCTTCCTTCCTTCCTTCCTTCCTTCCTTCCTTCCTTCCTTCCTCCCTTCCTTCTTTCCATCCTTCCTTCCCGTTAAAGAGCTACTTCTCTGTAGGTGTGAAAAACCTTTGGTAAGTCGGGAGTTCTGAGTGGTACCACGTGTGTTCAGTTTATCCGGTCAGAAGTCTGCATGTTGAACCTCCACCGTCACTTGCTGAGTTGACGCCATGCAGCCTCTGAGCGAGTTCCGACGTTGCCAACTATGAATGGGTGTTGGTGCTGGAGAGGTCGTTTCGTATTATTTCATTTACTGCAAGAAAACAGAAATAGAGAAAGCATTAGGGAAACACGGCTCTGCATAAAACTGTAGGTAAGCAACCAGAAATTCCATCAGCCGTGTTTTCAGGTCGTTACGTGCGGCCTGTGAAAGGAACCAGCTTCCTTCCTGCCTCGCGCCATGTCCTCGAGGTGTCCTGAGCCAGCAGCACAGCTGCCCGGGACCTGGCTGCTGTGACTAAGGCACCGGTGGTCGTACAGTCACTGCTCTGACCAGAAGAAACACGATTGGGAGCCAGCCTCTGTCATCCCTGTGCATCAGGGGCTCCCCTGGGGTCCTCAGTGCATCTTCTCCAGGCAGGAGAGCACTGCTGGGCGGTTTGTGGGTTCCCAAAACCAACAGCTGGCAGCCACATGGAAGCACCTCTGGGGGCCCACGCTTGGTGACTGCCCCTCGGCCTCGCTGTCAAGTCAGAGGGCCGATACTGGGCGGCGGGGGCCCCTCTGTCGGGGCTCTTCCTTCATCTCTGTTTCCTTGTCCACGGCCGCTATCAGCCTGTGATTTTTGGCAGCCAGGGAGGAAATGAGCAAAGGCCATCATGAGTGAGCTGCACAATACCCCCTCCCTCCATCCCTGATGGGCATCCAGATAGGAGAAATGTCACCAGGGAGGTGTCACCACGGTCACTTTCCTGACAGAATTTGGAGGTGTGGAGCACATGCTCACGTCATGGAACTGCCGGGCTTCCCTCTGCTGCCCAGATAAACTCCATGTGTTTCTGCAAAGGCCCCGGCCTGTCCGAGGGCGGCTTCCTGAGCAATTAGTCGGTGCGCATTTCATCGCCCCCCACTCCCTTCCCTAAATTCCCTTTCAACATCCACCCCCACACTGTTTGCAAGGATAACAATAATAAAACACAGTTGGGGGAACCAGGAACTGTGTCATGGGACCTGATAACAGAACTCACTGGCACCAGTTTACAGTCAGGAGCCCGAGCTGCAATCCCCAAACCCTGGCTCTTCCCAAAGGTGCGGCCTGGCCCGGACCCAGGGCCCTGGCGTCCGCCCGCCTGCCTGCCTGCAGAGGACACACCGTGACCCTGCCTGAGACACGGAAGTGATATACGGCCACCTGACATGCAGCCACCTTCTCCGCACCTGGCAAAGGGGAGGCTGGGAGGCCCTGGGAGGGACTCTCCCTCCTCTGGGGGCTCCTCACAGCTGCCAATGGGGCATAACGATGCCCGGGGCTCAGACCTCAGGACAACACTTGTTCTGGAGTGTGCACAGGGTGGCTTCTCGGCAGCATGCAGGCAGCTTCCCGCCACGGTCCCAGGTACGGTGCCATCGCCACCAGCCCAGCCAGCTTTCTCCCTCGTTCTCCTGGCATCTGGCCCAGGCCTCTGGCGCGCTGCTTCCTGACGCACAGATGGGCACCAGGGACACGAGGGGAGAGATTTCCCTGGTTACACTCTCACTTGCTTAAGAGGCACACGGAAGATTCATGTTTGACAGAACACGGCCTCATCAGAGGCCATTTTAACAAAAAAAAAATCAGAAATCCTGAGTTTCTGTATGTCATGTCTTGGAAAGTAAAAGGCTAACTGCACCCAGGGCATCTCACCCTGAGCCAGTGTGTGGAACATATTTAGGAAGACAGAGCCTGTGAGCAGAAAGAGGAGCCCACAGGCGAGTGGACAGAGACCTGAGACCCCACGCGGCGCTGCACAGCACCCCACGTCTGCTTCTGCAGCCCTGGGCGCTGCACCGGCCACGGGCACAGCAGGGGTGGGGCCAACGGGGCAACGGCACGGTGAGCGATCCTGCAACGGGGTGGCGGCAGCCCCTGGGAAGGTGGAAACGGAGGCCACGGGGATGTCTTAACCCGGGGCAAGCCCAGTGCAACACACTAGGCGGTGGACAGTTCACGGACAAGACAGTTGTAAAAAGGATCCCACAGAAAGTGGCGGCCCCACGGCGAGAGCTGGGTCTTAATTCTCATCTAATAATCAAGGCTGATCAAGCCCCAGAACACAAATCTGATCAGTGATAGGGAGGTTGAAAAGGTATAAAGAGCAATAATGATGGAGAAGAGGAGGGAGTCCTGAGGGGAAGTAATGATGGAGAAGAGGAGGGAGTCCTGAGGGGAAGCAATGATGGAGAAGAGGAGGGAGTCCTGAGGGGAAGCAATGATGGAGAAGAGGAGGGAGTCCTGAGGGGAAGTAATGATGGAGAAGAGGAGGGAGTCCTGAGGGGAAGCAATGATGGAGAAGAGGAGGGAGTCCTGAGGGGAAGCAATGATGGAGAAGAGGAGGGGGGTTTTAAGCTAATAATAATGGACAATAAGAGAAAACTTCAGGTGAAATAATGGTGGATAATAAGAAGGAGGTTGGACAAGAATAATGATGGAAATGAAAGGGAGGTCTGATCCACAATAAATTGGAAAATGAGCGTGTAAGGTGAAATAACAGTGGAAACCCAAAAGAAGGCCTGGTGTGTCATAATTATTGGATTGACTGGGATTCCCAGAGGCTATCATGATGGAAGGTAGCCTGAGTGGTAGTAGAATGGGGACTTCGATGAAAGCCTGACGGGGAATAATGATGCGGATGGAAAAGGAGTTCTGAAATGAATAATTACGTGGGACAGGTGGTGGACTGAGTTGGAATAGGATGCTTGTTGACAGGGGCTCCTGATGGGTTGTCACGATGAGGATGAGGATGGAGGCCTGAGGGGCTATACTTTTGGGAATGGAAAGGTATCTGAAGTTTATTAATTGTGGGAATTGAGGGGGTTGTGTTGTAATAAGAATGGGGACTGAGAGGGATGCTTGAGAGGTAATATGAGGGCAAAAGAGAGGGAGTCCTCAGGGGTAATAATGATGTGAAAACGGAAGGAGGCCAGAGGGGTAATAATCATGGGAAACGGGCTGGCCTGAGGGGGTGATAATGATGGCTAACCAAGGAGTGACAGTCATGGGGGTCAGGAGGGTGGCCCGAGGGCATATAATGATAGGTATTGATGAGGTGTCCTGAGGAGTGATAATGATGGGGATTGAGCCGGAGATCTGAAGGGTAACAATGTGGGCAATTGAGAAGGAGTCTGGGTAGTAAAGATGTGTTTGGGGGCGGAAGCCTGTGGGGTAATAATGATGGGGACTGAGAGAGGAGCCCTGAGTGTAATAATGGTGGAGAATAGAGGGGAGGCAGTAAGCAAAGAAGCTAGAATCTTCTAGTTCCTCAAGTTTACACAGACCACAGGAAAATAACATCTGTTTGACAAGATAAAAGGGGAAGAAACTTCAGAAGTGGGCTTCCCCTACTGCCCACAGGGGCACCTGAACCTGGCGGGAGCACTCACAGTGGGTGGGAGTGGGGAAATCACTCAGCATGTCCTGAGCTATCCAGGGCCCTAGTTCCCACCACACAGCTACTTTGGTGCCGACCCTCCTTTCTGACCCCACTGGGGCTGTCAGGAGAATCGGGAGGCTGGAAGGGACCATCGAGCGAGCAAAGCTCCTCGTCTGTCTTCGTGGCCTGGTGGCTTCTGATGGGCAGCTGTCCCTGCCTCCCTCCCAACAATGTGTTGGTTGGAAGTGCTGGGTCATCGGACCCTGCCTTGTCCAAGCCCAGAAATATCAAGTTGGGGGCACAATGTTGCAGACATCTTGGGAACGTACTCAAGAACTATCACAGACGCACAAACACCCTCCAGGATCTTCCCTCAGTCCTCCATAGGGCTGAGTGTGTGAGGCAGCAAGCCAAGATGGACAACTGTACACTGCAGAGTGGACAGCGCCCCACACAGCTGTCTACACAACTGAGGACGGACAACCACAGATACACATTCTCTTCCGTAGACGCGGTCTGTGTTACAATCCAGTCAGGAAAGCCCCCACGGTTCCCACTTTACGGACGGACGAAGAGCACATCATGAAAGGCCTGATGAAGGTCAAGTGCTTTCTTTGATGGCTGGGCTGAGAACCAAGGCATGGGACCCTCTGGTCCCACTCCTCTCCTGGCCACAACTTCCTATTTCTCTTCCATGAGGTCATGGTTCCACGTCCACATGAGTCCACAGCCCCCCGGGTGCTCCGTGGGCTATTTTGGGAGTGGCTCTCTCTTTGATGTGGTTGTGTCGATGACACCTACGCTTTCCCACAATGTCTTCTCTCTGCTGATAGTTTCCATTTCTTATTCAGCTTTTCCACCTACACCAAGGTTTTTTCTTTATAGAAGTATTTTGAACTGCAGGTAACATGTGACCCTCACTGCTCGTCAGAGACCTGAAAGCGGAACCTTTGCTTTGCCTCACGTCAGATGTCCCTCAACAGGATGTGGTGAGCTGTTACACCACAATTTGATTTAATAAGAAGGTTTTTTCCCTTATATTTAATTTTTCTCTAAAATGCTCCTAAGGTGGAAACTATTGTTTTTTTCTAAAACTTCTGCGGCAGTTTGAAGCCTTGTTCTAATCGGGGATATGTACGCAGGATGTGTGTGTCATGCACACCCAAGTCCACCTCTGCGTACATATCTGAAACTGAGTGAAAGGGAAATCGCATTTTTTTTTAAATACAAAAGCTAAAATGTAGAGCCTTTTTTTTAAAAATCCGAACTTACATGATCTGTAAATAGAAACTAAAATCTTCCTAGGATGACATGATCACTCAGCTCTTCACAAATTGTGCAAATTAAGGTGAAATGTCCCTTTCAAAGTAAAATGTTTGTACTTTCACATGATTTTCTTCTTTTGATTATGATTTTGAAAAAGTTGACATAAAGCCTCGTACCACAGTGAAATACGCAAGTCCATCTCGCAGTTCCATCCACGGGTTTTGTATGACTATTGAAAGCAGCCCAAACAGGGAGGGAATCGTCCGAGTTTGAATACTGTGTAATGGGTTTGCCCAGCTCTTAGGTGAAGTTTCCCCGCGTGTCTGAATTCCTGGTTTCTGAAAGCCACTGAGGACCTGAAATCCCCTTTGCAGGACCGAGCAAAGCGCTTATTCAGCCCAGGCCCCTGCACCCCCAGGTTTCTCAGCACTTGCACACTGTTCCGGACCTTTCCTCCGGGAAGGAAAGGCAGGCACCGCGACTGTGAGCGTTGTCCTGGAGAGACCACGGAGGGTTCATCTGCGAGGCGAACAGGCTGAGGCTGGGACCTGGGGACCAGAGCGTGGCCGCCAGCCCACACCCCCTCAGCCGGCAGTTCCGCACACTTCCAGACCGCGCCTGCTAGCCGCCCTGCAAACAGACAGGGTGGACACCAGTCGTTTTCCGTTACTTCCTAGGAAGGTCATGCAGTGCTCGAGAGCCATGGCCAGGGTCCCTCGGCTGATGCTGTGAGGGTGGATGGACACAGGGTTGCTGTTGGTGCCTGTGCCTGCTGTCCCCTCCCTTCCTCATTCCACCGCCACCGTCCCCTCTGTCTGGTCCTCGCTGGCTTCACCTGCTCAGCCCTCAGATGTGAGGTCTGCAAGGGGAGGAAGATGAGGGCACAGCTATCACCTCCTTGTCAGGGGCAGCTTCTCTCCAAAAAACAAAACCACCCACACCCACTGCCACCACCGCACACGCACAGGTGGTGTCCTGCCAGAGCCAGAAACATTTCCTCTCCAGTCATTTCTTCAAACATTTTTTTTGTTAAAAAGGAAAACAGGGACGCGACCAAAGGAACCGCACGGGGCCTGTCCGATCACCCATTTTCCGCTGCGTTGTGAGAATACACACGACGTGTCAGCATTTCCTTTGCTCTGAAACAAAAGGCAAGTGAACTGAGTGCCCAGGGCAGATCTTGGGGCCTGGGGACGGCCCACACGCCACCAAGGCTTCCTTCAGAGACCCCAGCCACCAGGCCCTGGGGGACACGGCTTCTCGTGGGAAAGGCAGGTGGAGGCCTGGCCTGCACCTCGAGGAGGCCCTGCCACAGGGGCACACTGTTGTCGTGAGTGCTCTCCGAGCTGACGTGCTGGTGGTGGCCGCCCACCCTGCAGGCCTCCTCCTGGCTGGCTGGGACCTGCAGGGCCCTGGGATCCAGGCCTCCTACTGCAGTCTGCTCGGTTCCGAGAATGGCAGGGAGCGAACACGACCTCGTCTGCCGGAGGCTTTGTCATCCACTGTCCTGCCCCCTGCTCTCCTCGAGGAAGCGACAGTGTGGTTCTGTGTGGAGGGACTTGGAATGAGGAGACACTAGTGTCACTTTAACCTGCAGGAGTAGGAAGCCTGGGCCCTGACAGTGAGTGTGTCCCTTAGGTCCCTGGAAGCACAGGACGTTAGGTGACCAGAATAAAGTAGAAACAGACCCCGGAGGAAAAGCAACTTTTCGGGGGTGAAAAGTGACAGGAACTACAAAGAGCGTATCTAGGTGCGTTTGACCTCAAAGACAGCCTGATATCCCACGGTCCAGATGCTGCCTGGGACATGTGATGCTTTTTGAATGGCAATCAACAAACTCTGAGGCCAAACTCCTGAAGCCTTGTGATTTTGCCACTTTCCTCACACCGGCATTCTGCCTGCTTTCAGGGAACAGCCTTCAAACCATCACTCAGAGAAGTGTGAGCCAGCGGCCAGCACTGGGGGCCTGTGGCCGTCCTTTTGAAGCCCTGGAGCGCTGTCCCTGCACCCTGAGCACACGCTGTCAGGAGAAGGGGCATCTGCAAGACCAGGTCCTGTTCCCATCCTGCCTCTGAAGCCCCACATGATGAGTCTCCCGCACAGGGTGAGGCCAGAGGGTCCTATCCGTGAAAACACAGGCTCGGCCAAAGCCCCTTTCTGCTTTCGGAGTCAGGGGCTTTTCAGTCATCGCAGATGGAGGAACAAACAGATTAGAGCTCCACGTGCTGGGGAATGGAAAGTGCGTGACCTCCAGGGCCTCGTTCCCAGCTCTCTGGGAGGGAGACCCTATTCTCATATGAAGACAGGATCAGAGAGGGCAGGAGGTGAGCCAGTCGTCACACAGCAGGTAAGCCACATCAGGGGAGGAATCAGGCCACTGTGGGCGGGATGCGGGGCAGTCAGGTTCCGCAACTGTCAGCAGAGCGGGTGGGGCTGCAGGCTGGTGGCTTCCTTGGCTTCTGGCCTGTTTTCTAAAGGGCACGGCAATTGCTAAAATGCTCCATCAAAGGCTCCAATCACCTGCTTCTATCAAGAAAAGACTTTATGCACGCCCTAGCACTTTCTGGTAAACTTTCAGTTTACTAATTGTCGGAAAAAGATGAAAATTACCAGGCACGTGAGTGAAAGTCACAGTGGTCTGAAATTAATGCCAAGTCTGAGCTCAACCACCAGGCGCACATGTTCTCACAAAAGACACAAGATGGTGGACGAGACGGGGCTGTGCCGCTGCGCTTTCGTTTCCACGCTTCTCACAGGCACACGTGTCCCTTTCAAAATCAGGACAAAGGCCGGTGCAGGTTTTCGCTTCTGCCACACAGAATCAGCCTTCGTGGACACAGCTCTGAGGTGTTTGAATTCTCTAGGTGGGTTTTCCCACGGACACTGATCCTAGTTCCTTAGGAACCGGGTTTGGGCTTAAAGAACAAGAAATCTGGTTCCCAAGTGTTAACCCGGCCATTGTTTCATCCTTGCTTTTTTTAAAAAAATTAAGATGGATAAGGACCATGCTTTGCAAGTAATACATTTACCAATTAAAAAACCCCCGTATTTGTTGACACAGGTGCCCACTGGCTGAACCACAAAGTTCACAGCATTTCCCTTTTTTTCAACAGTTGCGTTGGCTCCACGAAGGAAACCAACTGAACTAGGAACTTTAACAAACGGACAGTGTCTGTCTGCTGCTCCTTTGTGAGCGAGCAAGCCCATCAGGGACATTGTCGTCTTCCAGCTCCTGGTTTTGTAACCAGGCAAAATGCTGGTTTTCCCTGAAAAGAACTACTTTTTCAAAAGCCCTCCTTAACCAAAGCAATATGGAAAACAAACAGGCCTAGTGACCCCGCTCCGGAGTCCACACAGGATCACCGCCCCGCCCCCCACCCCCTCCAGTCCGCTGCCTCCAGTCCGCGGACTCTTTCTACGAAAGCTCGCAGCCCCATGACGGCGGCTCAGAAACACACGAGCACGAAGGCGGCTCTGACTTCCTGCTCCACGCCCTCCCAGGGGCAGAAGGCTCCACACGGCCTGAGGCATAAACGTTTTTATTTTTAAGGAAAAGCCAAAATAGCTTTTTGAGGAGCAAAACAAAACAGGAAGGACATTCTTTCTCATTCCTAGAACCAGGAGGTAACTTTAAAACGTACTTTCTAACTTTCCCAGAAAACACACCTTTAGCTATAGTTAGTATTGTAACCTAAGAGCACAATAATTTAGGTGGACACAGGAAACCAGAAATATCTCGGGCCAAATCTGTCTTCAGAGAAGCGGCTTCTGGGAAGGGTCCCAACTGCTGGCCGTCCTAAACCTGGACACTGCCCACCGATTCTGGGGCAGCTGTGACTTTCTCCCAGGGTGGGGTGGGAGGGAGCTGTGACCCCCACCGTCTGTGGTTTCGGTGGGCTGCGGAATACCAGTGCTCATGTTTTCCACTGGTCCTCGTTGAAGGAACTACCATCGGTGTGAGCTGAGGACATAAAAACTCCACGATTAGAGCCGATTAGAGCCACTTAGAGCCACGATTCAGAGATGAGAGGAGGGGGCGGAGCACACGCTTTTGTCCTGTGGGGACAGTGCACCTGGCCCTGGAGGAGAGGCCCTGGGGTGGGGGTGGTGCTGAGGAGAGTGAGGTGGTCTCTCTCATGTGGGTTCTGAGATCTTCAGAAGGGGCGACCTCTTCGAAAGTCTGCCGCCAGTGCCTGGTCCTCCCCTGGTGGTTCGGGGTCAACAGTCCCCTGGGGCGGCTGGGCTGCCGCCCCGGCACGTCCTGCACCGGGTGCTGCCTCGGCCGGGACGTCAGCAATGAGGGACCTGGCCCCGAGTGCGCGGCCACCAGTGTAACTCTGAAAATGCAGAGTTGCAACATCACTACACTCCTTTTTCACTTTCTGCTTTTTTTTCAAAGATGTTTTGCGAAGCAGTGGAAAATAATACAGTTTCTCAAGTTTCATTAAAAAGTAAGTTCTCGTGTTACCTCGGGTGTCCTGGACCTATTTCAGCCTTCACTTATTTTTATCTTTTTAATCCTAATCAGCCAGTGCCACGGGGCCTGCTATTTTCGGAAGGAGAGAGGGGGACAGCGGTGGGACTGACTGACAATAAGTCACAGTTTTAATAAAACATGACCCTCCCCCTGGATGTGGGGCTGGCTGATGAACACTGTTGTTACACGGGACTGCCAGCCATTAAAACAGAATAATTTTCCTACCTTCGGTGGTGCTGCTTCCTTATTTAGCCTGAATTCTCCAAATAATGCAAACGCCCTGGGTGGAAACTCCGGCACCCATGGGGACGGCAGCCATGTGACCGGGCGTTCCCGCAGGCCGGACCTCCTCGCCTCCCTCCGCCGGGCGCCCGGGTGTGCGCCGGTCACATCGCCTGCCCATCAGTTTATCTGTGCCAGACGCCATCACTCACTGGGATCATTAACCCGCCAACGAGCTTTTTTCCAGAGCTCCCTTTGTGACACTGTAAAATACATTCCTCCAAATCGCGCAATTCCTATTCAAATGGAATTAGCAGAATTGAAAAAATAAAAATCGTAAACCCTCCCTTTAATTAAAACAACAACAACAACAACAACCACAAATGGGCCTGGAGTTGGAGAGGCTGCAGCTGGCTGGGGCAGGCACTCTCTCCGCCGTTCATGTGCAAGCTCCTGGGGACTCAAAGTCAAAGGCCAGAGCCAAGTGTTGCTGTCTTCTTCGTGGGGCATGAAGGGGACGGTCAAGGCCAACTGCTGCTGCGAGTCTGGCTGTGAGAGGGCCGCCACGGCCAACCAGCCCTGGGGCAGCTCGGCCCCACCAGGTGCCAGCAGGGCGCTCGGGGCCGCCCACCAGGTGTCAGGTCTGGGTCAGAAAATGCTGCTCAGTAGGAAGTGCCCATTCCTGAGTTCACGGGAAGTGAAACCACACCTTCTTGTCTTTAAACGGGCCTCTGAACAAAACCCTCACCTTAGCAAAGACTTATCAGTGATTTTGTTAGGTGTGGTCATTGCACGGTGACCCGAGGAGGGCGCAGCCACCTCGGAGACCTGCGTGCCTGAGGATGGAGCAGGGGAGGGGAGTGGTCTGGGACGGGTTCTCACTGCCTCCACAGCCGCAGCTAAAGGGCGTCATGGAGCAGGGGCGCCCTGCCTTGCCGGCCTGCTGCTGCGTCTGGGTGAGGAGCGTGCGGGCCCAGCACACTACCCCTGCTGCTCCGGGGGAATGTTTGAAATTTTCATAATTAAAAGGCAACACTATCTCCTGAGAGACACTGGAGCCCAAGGGAAGCTGGCGATTGGCTGGTGAGCCCACCAAGTCTGGCCGGCTCTCTGGGCACCCAGGGGAGGCAGAGGACACCAGGGTGCAGCCATGTCGAGCGGCATCCTGGACTCGGCCGCACAGTACACCCAGAGGGCGCTGGGGCTGCCCCTGCTCCTCGTGACACTGGGGACCGGCCATGTCACGTGGATCTGGGAGGAACAGGGGTTCTCAGGCCCCACTAAACCGGAACATCTGAACAGGGGCCCCAGGTCTGATCCGCACCCACATGAATATCTGAGACGAGGTGGGCAGTGGGGGGTGGAGGGGGACGGCCAGGAGACACAGAGAAGCGGCCATTTTGTGCCTCGGGAGAATTCTGCCCTCAAGTCACTTTTCTAGTGCTGCTCCCCTTCAAAATGTCCTAAACCTCATCTAAATGTTCGAGGAGAAACTCGGCATTGGTTTTTTATTTTTAATTGAAAACATAACACTACAAGTGACATTTGCTTGAGGTTTGAGGATCATCTAAAAATGCCGAGGCGTGCAGGGCGGAGCGACCTGCAGGCTGGGGAATGGCCGAGGCTCCCACGTGGCCCTGGAGGTACAGCGGGCAGCGTGGCCCTGCGGCGGCTGCTCTTGGAGAGCCGGGTGCCCCCCTGGGGGCCAGAGGTCGCCGGCCCGCAGGTCCCAGGGCCGACTGTGGCTGACTCACCCTGCTTCGGATGCCCCACAGGTCTGCAACCCCCAGGCTGAGTCTTCCTCCCACGGCCTCGGTCTCGGCCACTAAGTCACCAGCAAGGGCTGCCTGGACCTTCAGTGGAGCCCTATGCACAGCTCCTCGCCCTGTGCTCCCCCACTTCCCAAGGCCGCCTTTGTGTCTCGCCTCCTACATCTGGTCCCGGATCTCGCCTGTCCCCACGAGGGTCCTGAACCCACTTGCCCCAGGCCCACTGCACCCACAGCCCACTCAGCCACCAGCTCTCAACTCTGGGCAGCCTCTGCTCTTTCCCACGCGCTGCCCCAGCGAGCACCACCCAGATGGACATCTGTCCTTGAGAGCCCCGTGCGCCCCCACGGGGAGATGCAGCTCATTCTGCCCCTCAGTCTGCTCCGCCCTGGCGGCATCCAGGTGCCCCCGACACCCTGCCCTGCAGCCGGCTGTGAGACCGCCACCCAGGACGCCCGAGACCTGCTCTCGGTCTCTCCTGCTGACCTGAAGAGAGGCCACCTGGTGCCCCTTCTGTGCCGGAGGCGTCTGCCGGGTCCCACCCTCACTGCATGCTTCTTCCATGGGCTTGTCCACACCCCCACTCGACCGAGCCCACCCTGAGGGTAAAAACTGCACCTATGAGTGTGGACAGAACTGACCAACACAGAGCCTGTGTTTTCAGTCCATAAAGGTCTGATCAGAAAAACCAGAGGCGGCACGAAGAGAAGTGTGTGCAGCCCCGCGGCTGGTCAGTCCCCCTTAAAACTCCCTGATTGGGAAACAAAAGGAAGGAGAGAGGCCAAGTCGGAAAAACACAGGCAAATGAGACAGGTCCCATAATCTCTGGGACGTATTGATCCTGGAGTGGAAAGAAACACCCGAGATTGCATTTTGGAATCGATTATCCAATTATTAATCTTTACGGAAGCTGTTCCAACACCGCACATAACGAGCAATTCATCAAAGCGCGTTCGGTGTCACCGGAGGCGCAGCCCGTGCAGAGCCCATTGCGTCCCGGGAACTGCACGTTAGCGGGCTCCCGTCCTCCTAAATCAAATCAGTGGGGCCGGCACGCACGTGCGCCGACTCTCTGTCATGAGGACGTGCCCCCGCCGACTGCCCAGACCTGCAGCCTGGGGGGACCCCCGAGACCACCTCTCGGCCCCGGTGCTGGGGCGGCATGACTAACAGCCCTGGACAGAACAGGCGGAGCCATCAGCGGCGTTTCCTTCCTGAACGTGGACAGGACGCCTGGGGTCATGAACAGGGGACTGTGGTGTGGCCAGGGACACCTTCCTGTGTTCTGGGGACAATTCTGTCCACCATCTGCTCCCCAACTTGGCACCTGGGACCCTCTCCTGGAGTCACACAGAGAAACCTGCTCAGGTGCAGAGCAGACAGCCATGGCCTGAGCCCGGGTCTGGATTCCTCTCCAAGTCCCTCCGGACGGAC
>PVKM010036053.1:0-14943 GCA_004027735.1 Carollia perspicillata
CTCACTGATCCAATCTTCTGCTCCATCCATCCTGGTTTTGATTCCTTCTTCTGTGTTCTTCAGTTCAGATATTGTGTTCTTTATTTCCTCTTGGCCCTTGCTGATAGTTTCTATTTCCTTTTTCATGTTGATGTAGTTTGCAGTGAGTTCATTGTAGTTTCCCTGTAGTTTCTGGTAATTCACTGTGAGCTCATGGAGCTTCCTGATAACCATTGTTTTGAACTCAACATTTGATAGTTGAGTTGCCTCTATTTCATTTAGTATTCTTTCTGAGGCTTCTTCCTTTCCTTTTATTTGGGTATTATTTCTTTGTTTTCCCATTGTTTGTGAGACTCTTCTTGTTAGCTTCAGGTTCTTAAACTGATCTTCTCTGGCACCCTGGGTTTATGGTGTGAACTTCTGTGGTAGAATACCTGTGAGATTCAGTGGTGCAGTCTCCTTGGGGATCCTGGTGTTCACAGCTTCTACCTATTCTTTTTTGTGATCATTTGGAGGAGTAAGGCAAAATTATTTAAGACAGGAAGGGAGTATTCTATGATATTTACAGTAGCAGCTGGTAGAGAAGAGATAGGAAGTCCTTTGGCTATGTATAGTGTTATCTGTGATATTCCATCCAACTAGCCACTTTTTAGAAAGGGTGGAAAGAAGATAAGACTCTTGTTGGGGAGAGAAGTATTGTGAGTTGGGTCTAGAAAGCAGTAAGGTTGTGGGAGGTCAGATTCTGAGGTAAGGTGAGAGTAAAGGATTGTAAATAGGTGTAGTGTGTGAGAGAATAGTGTTAACCACTACCGTAATAGATTTCAGGAAACTGTGAAGTGGGTTAAGATCTGGGATGGGTGTTGTGCAGTATTCACAATTGTATGGAATAGCTATTATTTACAATAATATTAGAGCAACAATCATATGACAGAATCTATGAGATCTAGATAACAAGAATAGGGAGTATCAGACCTTCAGTAGTGTGCTAATGGAACACAAGTGAAGTGGAGGACAATAAATTAGCAATATAATATGCATGAGATAACAGGGGAAGCCTGTCAAATGATACAAAATAACCAGCCAAGTAAAGAAGACTAAACAGAAAGAAGAGGAATACAAAAATACTATTAAAATAAAAGATGTAAGAATAATGAAAAAATAATATTACAAATATGCAATAACTTGCAGGTTCTCTGTAATATCAAAGTGAAATTTGCCTCTCTGTCTCAGCTGTTGGGATGCCCCCTCTTTGGGTCCAACTCTGGTCTTTTCACAATTCGGGTTTTTTTGTCTCGCTCATGGGTGTTTAAAAAGAAAAAGGAAAAAAAGCAGAAGAAGGAAGGAAGAAGAGATAAAATTGGAAATAAAGGAAGAAGGAATAAAACTAGAAAGAAGGATAGAGAAGCAAAAGGAATTGAGAGATATAAGAATAATAAGAATTAAAAAACAAAAAATTAGTTTAAAAAAATCAAACAAACAAAAAAAAACCTCTTGCTGGTTTCAAACTGGCCAAACTGATTTTTCTGTTCTTGCTGGCTGCAGCAGGCTGAGGGGCAATTGGTATTGCTTTTCTCCCTTACTGTTCAATACTCAGTCAGTCTCCTGTGTATGCTCCCCAAGGCTAGCCTGGCACCTCTCCCCAGGGCCTTGGATGTGTGATCAGGGCCTTCTTAAGCACATGCTCATCCTGGGTTTACCAGTGTGGGCTCCAGGTGTTCCACAAAGCACACCCTCCCTGGGTTGCAGGCACGGGCTAATGGCCAGGTCCTCTCTGGTAGTGCAGGTTACAGCAAGCACTCTTCCCAGGGCTATGCATGGGTGCTCACAGCCCCTGTGTGTTTGCCACTTAGTCCTTATTCCCCTCTCTGCGACTTCAAGCAACCAGCTCTCTCCCAGTGTTGTTCAAACCTTGTTTGGCTGGGCAGAGAGTGGTTGAACCAGCTCTCTCCCAAAAGCCCTGTGGCAGACCCAGCTGGCGCCAGGCCTGGGGCTGCAGCCTCCTTGGACCCCGCACTGATCCCTGGTCCCTTATTGTCCTGAAGCACTCTCCTTACCATCTGGTTTTTCAATGTCCACTACAATTTTTTATTTATTTTCATATATGCTGTGGTGCTGTTGGATGTTTGCTCTATTCCTCTGAAGATTGGCCAGATTTTTCTCCCATGTGTAGGGAGAAGTGGAATCTGCTCCCTCCTACCATCCACCATCTGCCCTCCCATGTTTTTGTTATTAAAATAAACTGATAATGAAGTTCAAGTGTTTAGCAGTAGCTTTTTATTCATGCTTTATTCAACAAACACAAATTCAACCCATTTCCTTCACTGTAGTGCCATCTACAATCTTCTCTCTTAGAGAACATTTTATTGCACCTATTTATTTATAGACAAATTCCTCTGTAAGTCTATAAACTTACCAAAAGTAGAGGTTGTTCCTTAGCTATTATTGTATTTCAGTACTGAAAGTAGTTCCCATAACTAGCAGGAACTTAATAAATGCTTTTTGAACAGATAAGAAATAGGAGAAAGAATAACTGAATGTCAAGACCTGAGATGAACGGCATTGACCCTCTCTTACATATCTTACAATTTACTTGGTACCTTAGTCTGTCCAGGATACCCTAACAAAATGCCACAGACTAAGTAGTTAAACAACAAACATTTATTTCTCACAGTACTGGAGGCTGGAAGATCCAATATAAATTGCAGAATAAAATATAGTTGCAATTAATTAGATTTAAGTAAGCACTGGTTCAGAATAACATTGTTAACTAAATTAGTATTTACTTCAGAATAGCTGCAACTAAAAGTAGTGAATTTTTTTAGATGTGAATAATGTTTCTTTTAAAGATATGTTAATATTACAAATAGGCTGGAAGCAGGTTTAAAATCCTTCCCTCCAGCCTCTACGCTAAAATTGCCATGAAAAGATAAGCCAATTCTCTGCCACAAACAACTGGTTCAGGGCCGCTAGTTAATATGAAACACCTTTCCATTTATAAAAGTTTTGTTTTATTCTAATTTAAAGCCTTCCTTACTTTATAAACCCATTGTTTGTCTATTTGGTCTAGCTATATGCCTTTCTAACTTTAACCTGTGGAGCTTTCAGTTACTACATAGTTTTTATCAAATATTACTTACTGTTCATTTTCAAGGCAAAATTAGAGTGACAGTTAGCAACAATAACAATGAATTCATGGACCATGAAATTGGTGCATTGATATAAATTGCACTAATTTGGCTGAAGATTTGAACACTGCCAAATGAATCCTCTTAACACAAGACTCCAAGATAATGAAATGCCTCATTTTTCACACTGCTCAAAAACATAAGGATTCATTCTTCAGAAATTAGGTGACAGAATAAAATAGAGCACAATTTGCAGACAAGAAAGTGATATTTGGTGTTTTGACAAACTCCTAGAGAGCCAGTATCCTCTAAAGCAGATTAGGACCTTCCAGTTTATCATCATTAAGGGCAATGTCTCCTTGAGGGCAGATCTGTGCACTTTCAAGTAAATATTGGAAAGACACTAATCACACTCACACACACAGACAGAAATGCTTCCTCTCCTGATCTGTGCCAGCCATTCTACTAAAATTCTATTTAAATTTTCACAAAAGTGAAATGTCCATTCCCTCCTGTGAGTTTGTTGGAAGGACTGTTAGTAAGGCCTTGGGAAAAGTTTGCCTTGTGGCTGCTGGAACTCTTTTGGTCCCACAAATAATTTAATTTCTTGGGGATTAACATGTCTGCTGTTCTGGAATGTGTCGTTATGGTAAGAAGTAGCTCTGCATTTTGAAAAGAGAATAAAAATGTCTAATGTAAATATAGAACATTTTTTCCTTTTAAAAACACATAAAATGTGAGGTTGAAGCCATCTGTCCCTACAGCCCTTCTCAATTTTAAATCAGCTCTAACCCATTCAGTCTCCTCAGATGTTAAATTACCAGTGGCCACTCTCTTTCTACATCCTAATGCTTCCTTTTTCAAGCCTGAAATTATATTTAAACTAGTTCAGTCATGTGGAAAATATAGTTTTCTTTTTAAAACTGATATAATGTTAATATACTAGTTAATACTTGAGGCACCCTAGGGTAAGTTGGAGTTATTTCACATGATCATCTAGAGCACTATAACTGTAGCCCTATCAGTGAAGAGAAGCTACTGTGACATCACTCTTGTCTACAGAATACATGCCATGCAATTTATAACAATTCAGTTGCTTCCTAAATATGGCTTCATGCCACACTCTCTTGGAAAGCTATTTTAAAATAGCTCTTAATGCCCTGACCATTGTGGCTCAGTTGGTTGAAGCACCGTACCATAACCAAAAGGATGCAGTTTTGATTTCCAGTCAGGGCATATGCCTAGATTGAGGGTCCAATCCCCAGTCCAGGAGCATAGGGGAGGCAACTAATCAATGTTTCTCTCTCACATCAATGTTTCTCCCTCTTCCTTGCTCTCTCCCTTCTTCTCTAAAAGCAATGAAAAAAAAGATGTCCTCAAGTGAGGATAAAAATTTTTAAATAAATTAAAAAAATAAAATGGCTCTTAATATAGTGGAGCTATTTAAAATAGTCTGTAGGTGCTGCCTGGGGAGCTCAGCTGATGGAGCATCCTCCTGATACTCCAGTGTCGTGGGTTCCATCAGTGGCCAACACACATAAAAGAAGCACACATGAATGAATGAATAAGTAAAGTAACAAATCAATCTCTCTCTCTCTCTCAATCTTTATCTCTATATCTATAGCTCTCAACCTCTCTCCCTTCCTCTCTCTGTCTAAAAATTCATAAATGGCCCCTGGCCAAGTGACTCAGCTGGGTAGACTGTTGTCCCAATATACCATATTTTTAGTACTATAAGATGTGCTGGACCATAAGATGCACCTAGATTTTAGAGGAGGAAAATAGGAAAAAAAACTTTGAAGCAAAAAATGTGGTAAAATATTTAATAACCTATGACCCAGCTCCACTGCTGCCACCCCCTACCCACAGCGAGACAGATAAGCTACATTCAGACTATAAGACATACACCCCTTTCCTCCCAAATCTGGAGGGGGAATGTGCATCTTATAGTCCAGAAAATATGGTAACAAGATTGCAGGTTTCATCCCCTGTCAGGGCACATACAAGACTGAACCAATGAATACATCAGTCTCTCCTTTCTTCTCTCTTTTTAAAATCAATAAATTTTTTAAAAGGAAAAAGAAAATAAAGACAAATAAATAAATTCTAAAAATAAAATAGTCTCATTCTATACCTTCTGTTTAAGAAGATCCAGAATTTTATAATTAAAAAAAAAAAGAGTCACTGAAGATCCCAGTACTAAAAACCCAGTGAGCTTCTAAACTACTCTCTGGTAATGGGATAAGATTAATGGAACTTGCAAGAAGAAAAGCATCCATATAACCTGAGATCTTGCAAATATTTTAGCAGTTTCAATTAATAAATAAAACCAATATTTAACAAAGAAAAGGCCGAGGATAAATGACTTTCTAATGTCAATAAACTTGGCTAATTGCCAAATGGGTGACTACAGCCCAAGTCTAGTAGGTGAACCTAACTGCAAATAACAACTTAATGTAAACAGAAGAGGTAACCAAATGCCCCCCTGATTCTTTTGATTATTTTCCAGTAAATGGAGTTGATTGTTCCATATCTAACTGTTAGGATAATAGGAGTCTGAACTTTGTATGAAAAAGTCTGGTAAGAGCTTATTCGAGTTGAAGGGCAAAAATTTTAAAGGATATGAACTCACACAACTCCACTCCAGGAAGACAAACAACTCAATTAAAAAATGAGCAAAGAATCTGAACAGACATTTCTCTAAGGAGGACATACAGAGGGCCCAGAGACATGTGAAAAGATGCTCAGCACCACTAGCCATCAGAGAAATGCAAATTAAAACCACAATGAGATACACATCACACCAGTGAGAATGGCGATCATAAACAAATTGACAAACAACAAGTGTTGGAGCTGTTGTGAAGAAAAGGGACCTTAAGTGTTCTGTTGGTAGGAATGCAGACTGGTGCAGGCACTGTGGAAAACAGTATGAAATTTCCTTAGAAAACTAAAAATGGAACTGCCTTTTGACCTAGGAATTCCACTACTGGAATTATACCCTAAGGATCCTAAAACACCAATTCAAAAGAACCTATGCACCTCAATGTTCATAGCAGCACTAGTTACAATAGGCAAGTGCTGGAAGCAACCTAAGTGCCCATCAGTAAATGAGTAGATCAAAAAATTGTGGTACATTTACACAATGGAACGCTATGCATCAGAAAGAAAGAAGGAACTCCTACCCTTTGAAACGGCATGGATGGAGAGCACTATACTAAGTGAAATAAGTCCGATGGTGAAAGACAAATACCACATGAACTCACCTATAAGTGGAACCTAACCAACAAAACAAACAAGCAAGCAAAATACAACCAGAGATGTTGAAATAAAGAACAAAGTGACAGTAAACAGAGAGGAAGGGGGAGAGGGATAACTGAGGAAAATAGGGGAAGGGCCATCAAGGAGCATGTATAAAGGACACATGGACAAAGCCAAAGGGGGTAGGTTCGAGGGTGGGAGGCAGGGATGGGTGGGGTAGGGGAATGTGGTGGGGTGAAAATGGAGACAAGTGTACTTGAACAACAATAAAAAAATAAAAACATTTTAAAGGATAAAATGAGAATGACAAATTACTATTCTTTTCACAGCAATTAAAACTGGGTGCTTTTTAATTTATTTGAGGAACTTTCATACAGTTTTCTATAGTATTTATACCAATTTATATTCCAACTACAGTGCATGAGACCCCCCTTCTCCACATCCTCATCAACATTTATTATCTTTTGTCTTTATGATGGCAGCCATTCTAACAGGTGTGAGGTAATACCTCATCATGGTTTTCATTTTTATTTCCCTGATGATTAGTGATAATGAGCAACTTTTCTGAACCTGTTGATCATTTGTATGTCTTCTTTGGAAAATGTCTCAGTTCCTCTGCCCATTTTTAATCAGATTTTCTTTTTCTACTAAACTATATGACTTCTTTATATATTTTAGATATTGACTCCATATCAAATATATAATTTGCAAATATTTTCTCCCATTTCATATGTTGCCTTCTCATTTTGTTGATGTTTTGATTTCTGTGCAAAAGCTAAAAAGCATATATATAAATACACACACACACACATATATAATCTCTAAAGAAAATGAAATTGGGATCCAAAAGAGATCTCTGCAGTCCCATGTTCATTGCAGTGTTATTCACAATAGCCAAGACATGGAAATGACCTAAGTGTTCATCAATAAATGAATAAATAAAGAAGATGTGGTATATTGTATCTTTATAACATAATATTATTCAGCCTGGAGGAAGAAGAAAATTCTGCCATTTGCAACAACATGGATTAAACTTGAGGACATTATGTTAAGTGAAATGAGTCAGAGAAAGACAGATACCATATTATATGAGTTATATGTGGAATCTAAAAAAGCTGAACTCACAGAAACAGAGAGTAGAGTGGTGGATGCCAGGACTGGGAGTGGGGAAAACAGTGGTATGGGAAAAAAAGAGATGTTTATCAAAGGGTACAAACTTCCAGCCAGAAAATGAGTATGTTGTGGGAGTCTTACGTGCAGCCTGGTGATTATAGTTAATAATGCTGTATTATATATTTGAAAGTTGTTAAGTAGATCTTAAATGTTCTCACCAAAAAAAGAAGGAATGTTAATTATATGATATGATGTAGGAATTAGCTAATGTTACCATGCTAATCATTTCACAATATATATGTATATCAAATAAACACATTGTATTCTTTGAACAATGTAACAGTATATTTCAGTTATATTGCAATTTAAAAACACTATGGGAACAAATGCTGTCAGGGTCCTGTCAACAAATCAAGAGGTGAGACAAGATGCCTCTTCTCCTCACTCTTACTTTTGATGGAGTTATTCTGGCTGGTATGTGCTTCATTCACCTTCTAACTTGTTACCTGTCACATTCATGTCCCACCGTCACCTCACATTACCATTATTCAACCAAGAGGTAGAACAGAGGGAAGAAAACTGGCCAGCCATTGGGACATGTATGGAAGTACCATCTTGACCAGAAAAAAACTTTTTTTCTCACAGAGATGTTAATTATATGAGAATATTAACTATGTTACTCCCTGCATGTCTTTAAACATGTATGTTGACCCAAACAAAAAGTACGTTAACCCCAGAGCTTGCAACAGCTTTCCAGAGGAAAGGAGCTTTGTACAGAAGTAATCATGCCAAGACTTGGGGAGGGAGAAAGTGAGTGTCTAGTTCTACAAGTCTCCCCTATTTCGTAATGTAAAAATGTGTAAATTTTAAATATATATTTTTAAGCAGACCACCATGAAAGTGGAATATAGTGCTGAAAACTATTAATAGCAAGAAGATCAGTGAATATAATGTGAACATTTTTAACTACAGAGCAATTTTGCTATTAAAATCAAGGACAATTATAAACAACCAGGTGTGGGTGCAGATTATTTTTCCTTTTAATATTTAAATATGCACCAAATGACTGTAATAATGACACATTTTAATGAAGAAGCTATTATAGGTGATTTTCATTTGTAATAACATGGTGTGTTGAACCTATCCCCAAAAACATTCCTTGCAAACTCTACTTCTGTTGAAACCTATAGTCCAAATCATAACAATGTTTTATTTATAAAAATATCTCCTTGGGCATTACATGCATTATTCTTAAATGATTCCCTTCACTTGTTTATTTAGACTCTACCCAATAAACATAACCTGGATTACCAATAAGATATAATATTGTGGTTTAGACCAGTTAAATTTTGCACTATCAAACATAATACTCAGCGACATTTAAATCTGTTTAATCATTGTTTTATGTCACTTAAATCTTTCATTACTAGTTTCTGTATTTCTTTCAAATTGTTCATTCTTTATCTCAAATACATTTCCTGGCCCCAAATCACACTATTTTTTTATTAATATCTATGGGCCACTATATAATACAGATTTTAATACAGTAAATAAAAAGTGCAAAAGTACAGGGATTCTGTACAAAGACTGTGTCTCACTGTAATTATAATGCTCTACTGCAATTATTGGGGTGATGTCTGGCAATCCAAGGTGCTCATATAGGCTTGTTGAATAAATAAATGTGCAAACATCTGCAGAATTTCAGGAAGGAATTATTTCACCAGTTTGTAAAATAGATTACAGAATCCAAAAACTAAAATTCTAGTTCGCATAGTCCAGAGCCAGGCTGTGTCCATCTCTAATGCCCATGCTTTTTATGACTGTTCTGCATTGCCTTGAGAAGACATTTCTAGTGAGTCTAAATCATGAAGTGTAAGAAGTTTTTCTCCCTTTTAGCCATCTGAACTTTGTAGTGACACTGCCTTGTCTAGTGTGATACATAACAGGTCAGCCTAAGAATGGAATAAATTGAACCTACCATGAAATTTTCATGTCTTTAGATAAGTCACTTAAGCTATCTGAACTAGTTTTTCTTCTTTAGTTTGTCCTTATTTTCATCTGTAAAATATAATGCTTGAAGTCAACAATTCAATTTTAATCATCCACAAAAATGAAGAAGTGTATAGGCTGGTGATACAACTAGATAAAAAATAACTCATAATAGAACAATAAACAAAACTATGTCTATAAACTTTCTAAAAGTTGAGTCTTGTTTCTTACCAGATAGTTTCATTCTCCAAATAGTTCAATTGCTACCAAGTTCCTTGCAACACACTAATTTCTCTGTCCTCCAGCTCTTACCAGGATTGAGATGTCTTCAGCTAACACAGAGTTTTAAAAACTAGCAGGGTAGATGAATTGTTAATACCTTGGAATACATAAAACTAAACTTTTCATAGAAAGTTATTTCATGAAAAACACAAAGAAACAATGGAGAGGTGGAAATAACTTGTCATTAGATGCAAACACAAATGTAGTTCCATTAAATTACTACCTGTCTGTGTATAACAAGCATTGATTAACTTTGTTGCCACTGTTAAAATCCAAAAAATTACCAAGATCTCCCCAGTGGTGCTAATAAGTAATCAGGTGTTACTTCATCGTCAAGTGTGACTAATCAAAATATGTAAACATTTCTAACAAAAGAAGAAAAAGGAAAACAATAAGAATGGCTGTTTCTTCTTTACAGAGTCCTGCAGAGAGAAGAGCTCCCTACAAACTTCATCTTTCCAAGATTGTTTCCTATCACTTCTGGTTATTTACCTCAACTAGTGTTAATTAGCAGAGAATTGAAATGTTAAGGAAATACAGCCTCCCAATTTGTGGCTAGCATGACAAATAAGGTGAGAGGCTTGTTCAGATTCTCACCTAAAATGGAGAAATGTCTAGTTGTTTACGTTACTGTGTATATTTTTCTAATGCAAACTGAGTGCAAGGTGAGAGTCAACATAAGAAAAGCAGCAGCCTCTGACTGCAGCTGTCCTGACAAATAACAGCTAAGAGGAGGGCTGAGGCTTTGCAACGCCAGAGTCAAACTGAAGTTATTAACACCAAGCTCAGACACCAGGCTCAGAATCTCTGGGAGGGGTGGCAAGAAACAAGAGTCCCAATTCAGTCAGTCACTTAACTTTTTAACTTGTAATTTTTAGTAGGGAAAATTATGGTGCAATGCCTCGTTCACTTGCTTTTCCAACAAGTATTAACTGAGTAGAGTCTGTTGTGCCAGAAACATGATATAACATTTGTTTTCATGGGATCTCTAGCATACAAATTCCCTTTTAGGTAGGGGCAGTCCCCTACTTTCAGAAACCACATACTAGAAGCACCTCTGAAAAGGGACATGAAAGTCCAATCATCAGTTTTGATGTTAAAAGAAAGATTCTAGCCTCAAAGTCCTAAACCTTTTATGAAATCCCTAATTAAATATGACTTTCATTCAAAGTATTTGACAACGTATTTCTGGCATTTTGTTCATGGTTTTACATTCTCCTCTTCTCTCTTAATTCAGGTCCAGTGAGCTTTCGGTGAGGCTACAGATGCGTTGCTCTCTCGACGTGGATCATGACATCCTGTCTTCTCCCAGGTACAGTACATACACGAGGGCTAGTCTTATGAAAATCAGCATTATCAATTTTATCGTTCTCCTTTTTCCAATCTAAAGTAAATTCAAAATTCAAACAATTGTGCAAACACTGCTATTTTGACAAGATAACAACGACTTTTAAAGATTAAACTGCTGATTGGCAAGCACACTATACCTCAGCCTGTTCTTTTTCCAGCTGCCCTGTAAACATACAAATTCAGCATACAAAAGAAGTTTCCATGTATCTTTTGTATGGGAATGTGGGTTTTAAGAAAGTCAAACCTCTGAAATTAAGAGATTGTTCGTACATATAATTGTATTTGGGGGAAAAATTGATGGTGATTAATTAGTGGGTTTTAGCTCCACCATTGGAAAAAGTACTCGTAGAAACCATTTGGCTCTTTTGGCCATGCCCCGTCATGTGAGCTACTCATTCGTTACAACACTGTGACCCAGCTTTGGAGCCCAGGCAACCATCCTGCTGCTTTCTTATTCTTTTTGAATTTTCCTACCAAATCTTGAATCTCCCTTTTCAACTCTCCGCAGTTCAATCATTTAGCCCCTTATAAATCTATCATCTGCAATTAAGAATCACCTCTTTAATCTTCCTAGTATCTTTTGTAGGTTCTAGTCACATACGTGTCTACATCCTCACACACTCTATCTACTATCTCCACCCTGCATTGTTCACCAAGAAACAAAACTAATTTAAAAAAAAAGGTTAATGTGTGAGCACTGATGATTTCTGAGACTCCAAAATGAAGACTGTCTCCTCCCTGAGTTGCAGGAAATTTTTAAACTCTGTTTATTTAAGATCCCTACTGTGCCGGATTCATAGTACAGAGTAGTATCATTAGACTAGACAACTACTAATATGGCATGATCTGGGGGAATGAGTAGCTGCTATTCCTTCCTACACAATGTCTGTACTGATATTTAAATTATCTCTACGGTTGAATGATGTTGATATTTAATTCATGAGTCATTTAATTCATGAGTAAAGCCCTATTGTTGAAATTCTTAACACAAGAATTCTACCTTCATTTTACAGCAGAAACAAGAATTAAGTGTAAGCAGAAACACTATGAAAAAGCAGGGTATGATAAGTTATATGAAAAAGGTCAATAAAACTCATAACCATAAAGAGAGATACTTTAACTTCTGTCACTAAAATCAGCTCAATAGCAGTAGCAACATTACTTTTGGTTCTCATTATCTCTCATGTGTACTCTCCTTTTGTGGATCTGCTCTGCAATAGTATTCTCCTCAGAAAGAAGCCAGAATTGTCCGGAGGGAAACTGATCTCATGAAGCTGAGAGCATCTTGGGGACACAGTGACTAGAATGTGTTGTGGCTGTAAAAGAAATAGAGTCGACTTAAAAGTGATTGTTCTGGATACATAATGACTATTTATAGCTTCTGGTATAAGCTCTGGAGCAAGATGAATCTGCAAAAGGCCATTAGTACATTATTAGTACATAGGGATGTTCAAACAAGCAAGTTAATATAAATTGTACAGATAAATGGTTGCAGAAGAAGAACAAGTGAATAAATTAGGATGACTATAAATAAATAAAAGAAGGTCATGTATGTATGTATGCATGTTTGATATATTTATTCTGTTAATTCCATGTTTCTAAAAAATAGACATATTTGTTTCTCTTTGTGTAAGCAGAAAACAAAAACTAACAGTGAAGAAATCAAACAATCTTAGAAAGAGCAGACTTTACCAAAAAAGAAAAGATAGATCAGTTGTGTTGGTCATATATAACGGGCAGGTGGGGAAAAAATGGGCATTTAATGCAATCAGCTCAGCAATAAAGCAGAGCTTCAACCATGTGTTCCAAGGTGATTAATAAAATTAGTGTACTGCAAACCAGCGCTAAGTTAACTGGCTCAATCCTTAATATTCAATGAAATATAACAAAAACTAAATAGTACAGTTGAGAAGCCTCATATGTCTTCATAAAATTAGCATATTATAATGATGAAGTACAGGAGATAGCATATTGTGAACATCTCAAATCTACGTAAAAGGTTTTAACTTTAAAAAAGCATAAATTGAGAGTTCTGGCCAAGATGGAGGTATAGGTAGAGACCCTTCACTTCCTTGCACAACCAAAAGTGTTGCGGAAAAACAAACTCTTACACGATCTGGGGTGATGGTGTAAGCCTTTATTACACGCGTGGGCCCAGAGGAGACAGCTTCCAAATTCTGGGCACTGAGGAGGGGTCAGGTGGGCGGTTAAATACTTTTGCAACAAAGTGAGGAGGGGAGAGGTCTCGTGATACAAGCAGGAATGTGGAGGCCAAGGCAGAAGCAGAGGGCGAAAATTGGCTGGGGCCGGGACTAAGAGATAGTAAGAGATTAACTGAGTCCGAGACAGAGAGTCAACTAGTTAACAGGTGGTCGTCTGGAGCCCGGGAAGCCAGCAGGGAGTTATCAGAGGTCTGGCACAGATAGTCTGGAGCCGGGAAGCCAGCAAGGAGCCATCAGGGGCTGATGCAGAGTGCCAGCTTCAATCTCTATCTACACTTTTAAATTTCTACTACAAAAGGAGGATAATAACCAATCTGAAATCAATAAACAACCAAAAGTGCCAGAAAATCAAACTGCATGGAACTCCAACAACACAGGAATTAAAGAAAAAATCAACCAGAACAACTAGACCGGTAAGGCAGGGGACCATGAGGGGACCTTGGGGTGGGTCTGGCTGCCAAGCTCCTGGGGCTTCAAGACAGGGTCTGACTTAAGAGGATGAAGAAGTTCCTGTAGGCTACAGTTGTGGGAGAAGTTCCCAGTCTCACAGGAGAGTCCCTTGGAAAGTGCACTGGAGAGCAGGCAGCTGCACAGTTCCCTCTCTGGCCCCTCCCCCACAGGCAGCGCTGCAGTGCTGCAAGGAGGGTTGCCCTGCCCCCTTACAACATATCACCTGCGCCAAGATAAAGAAATATTAACCAAATGAAAGAACAGAGGAAAGCCTCAGAAAGAGAACTAATCGAGGAGGAGATCACCAACCTATCTGATGGAGAATTTAAAGTCTTGGTAAACAAAATGCTCACAGATCTGATTGAGCTTGGTTGAAAAATGAAAAAACAAATGAAGGACACCCAAAGTGAAACAAAGCAGAATGTTCAGGGAACCAACAGTGACAGGAAGGAAGCCAGGACTCAAAGCAACGATTTGGAACAAAAGGAAAAAATAATCATCCATCAAAATGAAGAAACAAGAATTCAAAAAAGTGAAGAGACCCTTACAAACCTCAGGGACAACCTGCTATGTTCCAATATCTGAATTATAGGGGTGCCAGGAGGAGAAGAGGAAGACAAAGAAATTGAAAATTCATTTGAACAAATAATGAAGGGAAATTTCCCCAATCTGGCAACGGAAATAGACTTCTAGGAAGTTCAGCAAGCTCAGACAGTCCCAAAGAAGTTGGACCCAAAGAGAAACACACCAAGACACATCATCATCAAGTTACCCAAGAGTAAAGACAAAGATAAAATCCTTAAAAAAGCAAGAGGAAGGAGAGAATTACCTACAAAGGTGTTTCCATTAGACTATCAGTTGATTTCTCAAAAGAAACCTTGCAGGCAAGAAGGGGCTGGAAAGAAGTATTTGAAGTCATGAAAGGCAAGGAACTACATCCAAGATTACTCTGTCCAGTAAATCATTCATTTAAAATGGAAGGGAAGATAAAGTGAATCCCAGATAAGGTCAAGTTAAAGGAGTTCATCATAACCAAGCCATTATGATATGAAATGTTAAAGAGACTTATCTAAGAAAAAGATTAAAAATATGAACAGTAAAATGACAATAAACTCACAACTATCAACAAATGAACCTAAAAGAAAAACGGTGAAAACAAAAACTAAGCAAACAAC
>PVKM010036054.1:0-14938 GCA_004027735.1 Carollia perspicillata
AGCACTGGGGGGTGGTATGGGATGGGAGTAAAAGACAGAAAACTGTACTGAAAAACACACACAAAAAATTTTTTTTATCATTAAAAAAAAATGTAAAATGGTGTGACTGCTTTGTACAACAGTCTGACAGTTCCTCAGAAGGTTAAACATAGAGTTACCACATGACCCAGCAATTCCATGTCTAAGTACATATCCAACAATTGAAAACATATATCTATGCAAAACTTGTACATGAATGTTCATAGCAGCATTAGTCCTAATATCCAAAAACTGAAAATAAGCCTAATGTCCATCAACTGATGAATGGTGAAATAAAAAACAGAATATCTATAAAGTAAAATATTATTAAGCCATAAAAGGAAAGAAATAGTGATACCTGCTACAACATGGATGAATCTTGAAAACATTAAGCTAAATGAAAAAGTCAGAAAAAAGACTACATGTTTTATGACTGCATTTCTATTAAGTGTCCATAATGGGCAAATCCATAGAAATAGAAAGTAGATTTCTGGTTTCCCAGAGCTGGGTTGGGAAAAATAGGGAGTGACTACTAAAGGGTATAGGGTAATGAAAATTAAGGTGTTCAAAAATTGATTGTGATGATGCTTGCACAATTATGTGAATACAGTAAAACCACTGAATTGTATACTTTAAATGAGTAAATTTTTTATATGAATTATATATTAATAAAGATGTTCTAAACATATATATGGAAAATATTAGATAATACTACAGATGGCATACAAATACAGAAAAAATGTTAAGGAGATAGATATGGCAAATATAAGTTTGGGAAACGCTGGGTTAGATTAGCAATCCTTCTAACAATCACATGAGGTCAATGTTGTTTTTTACCATTATACAGGAAACCGGACTCAGAGAGGTGAAATTGCTCATCCAAGGATGAAGAGTTTTAAGTGGTGTTTTACCCCAGGTTGCTGACCCTAAAACCAGTGTTTTATCTGACATGCTTCCTAGGCCCCCAGCCCTTGAATTCAGCTCCCACCCATACTTTTCTGATGATGCCTCTCCCCAAATAGTGCTTCTCTGAGACTTGGTTTGACTTACACCAATAAGCATCACCTAAGGCTTTGACTTGGTCTTGGAGCCAAGACAGAACATATTGGTGCTAATTTCCAGGTAGTAGGAAAGAACAAACTTGTTGTGCAGATGGAGAAACTGAGGACCAGTTCACACAAGTAGTCAGAGACAACACTGAGATTCTGGGAGAGAATTCTACAGCCAAGATGACCAAGATGTCCACCAAATGTCACCCCTTTTATATGTCAAGTTATTGCTGCAAAATGGCTGCCCACCCAGGGACTACATTTCCCAGATATTGTTGCATCTGGGTAGCCTCAGTGGTAGTCAGATTTCAAGATGACTTCCAATGATCCCTTTACCTGCTATCCACATCCTTGTATAGCCTCCTCCTACACTGAATAGGATAAACCTATGTGACCAACAGGATATTGAAGAAATAATGGTTTATAATTTCTGAGGATAGGTCATAAAAGTTATTGTAGCTTCCACCTTGCTCTCTTGGATCACTTACTTGGGGAAAACTAGCTGGTATGTTCTGAGGACACTAAAGTAGCCCTATGGAGAGACCTACATGGTGGAGAACTGAGGCCTCTTGCCAACAGCTATGTGAGTACATCATCTTGAAAGCATGTCCTCTAGTTCCAAACAAGGCTTCTGATAACTGCAGCACCAGCCTATTTTATTTATTTATTATTTTTAGAGAGGGGAAGGGAGGGAAAAAGAGAGGAAGAGAAACATCAGTGTGTGGTTGCCTCTCACATGCCCCCTACTGGGAACCCAGGTCTGGAGATGAATGGTGATGATGGTTGTACAACATTGTGAATGTAGTTAATGCCACTGAACTATATGCACTTAAACATATTTAAAATGGTAAATTTTATGTTATATATATATATTTTACCACAATTTTAAAATGTCATCATGTACCCAAAGGAGTTACTCCCTGTGCTGTGCCCCACCACCGACTAAGTTTCTGTGCTGAGGGCTGGGACTTTGGGCTAACTCTTTTTCTAGCCACTATTTGAAGAACAGAGTCCTATGTGAACAAAAATAATGGGTAGAATGGCTTAAACAAGATAGAAATGCATTTCTCCCACACACAGTCTGGAGGTGGGCAGTGCAGAGCTAGCATGGTGACTCTACTCTATGAAGTCATTCAGGGCCTCAGCCTCTTGTATTCTGCCATGAAAGTGTTTCTCTCATCCATGTGGCTCAAGATGGCTTACCAACACATCTATGTCCTAAATAGCAGGGTGAAGAAGGAAAAGGAAGAAGGAGCATGCTCTTTAAGACACTGTCATTAGTAGTCTCTGTCCCAGAAGTGGGATCCAAATGCTGCCTGATGTACTGTCTGTCTTCTGCATTCTCCAATAGTATGCCAGCTACATTCTGTCTTGCCACAGAAGCCATGGAGTGTGGTAACCTAGCCACTGTTGATGCTGTGGAAAACCAGGGCTACGGGGCAGAGTTTGGGTATAGTAACTTAGCTACTGATGATCTCCAGGGCTATGGGACAGAGTTTGGGTATAGCAGTCATAGTAATCACAAAAAAATCACAAAAAGAAATTATATAACCATACATATATGGATATAAAAGTAATTAACCAAAGTAAGTTGTATAACTGACTTATGTAATCAAATTGTATAAAAGTGTGTGATTAATAAAGCCAGACGGCTTCACTTGCCCACTCACCCTTCTCCAAGAGTGGTGTCTTATTGCCTGCTCCTCAAGTGGTGCCCCATGTGAGGAAGGCGAAGGAGCCGATCGAGCCCGATTACACCACCGGAGAGTCCGAAAGCTGCTGGGGAGGAGCACTTTCATAGGTAATCGGGTTAAACCATGGGGAATTCCATGACTGAGGAACAACAGATATTTTTTAATCTGTTGAAGCAGCTGGTGCAGGTTTCAGGCTGTGAAGTGAAAGATAAGCATTTACTTATGTGTAAAATTCCATTGCCCATGGTTCCCGGACAAAGGGACCTTAGACACTGTCGTTTGGCAGCGGGTAGGGCAAACTTTAAAAGAAGAACAAGACCGATCGGAAACTACTGGCAAATACATTTTTTAAAGAAAAGAGTGAATGTGTTTGCCAGTGGGGAGAAGGCTGTTTCTGAAAGTTGTAAATGTGTTCATACATTTGTCAATCTAAAAAATGCTGTAAGTGGGATGGGAGGTGTGACATGATAAAAAAATATTAAGAATCCTCTTTGTTTATGCCAGAGCCAAAACCTTTATTGTAAAACTGAAATATAGGTGTACTGTCTCATGGGAAGAACTAGCCCTTCTCCACGGAAGACTAAGTACCATTTTTTAACTCAATACCTGTAAACAATGATCATTTCCTTGGGGAAGAACTGGCTATTCTCCCAGAGGAAACAGTCAGTTAATCAAGTCACAAAAGGCCCTTAGCACATAACCATTTTTGTCTAAAACATATTTTTTCAGAGCACCTCCCCTTCATCTTTCCCATTTTTCTTGAAAACTCTGAACCTAGGAGCTAAACTCATTACAGCTTGCAGAAACAGTAGGGGGCCTATCTTTCCAAGCCCTTAGCAAGGGACCCCCATTTACAGGAATTAATCCTCAAGGACTAAATTCTCAAATAACTTGGCAAACAGATGTCACTCATTAGGCTCTCCTTAAGAAATTTAAATATGTTCATATTTCTATTGATATTTACTGATGCCCTACATGCATCTACTTTAACAGGAGAATCTGCTAAATATATACAAGCCCATTGGCTTAAGGCCTGTAGTCATTTAAGATAGCCTCAGCAAATTAAAACTGATAATGGCCTTGAATACTTTGCCCATTCTACTCAGGTTTTTCTTCAGTATTGGAATATCCACCATAAAACAAAAATACTTTACAATCAAACTAGTCAGGCAATTATAAAACAGGCTCATCATACTTTTAAATCTTCTTAAAAACAAAAAGGGGGAGTTGTAGGTCCTCCCTGCAAAATTTGATTTTGTTTAGCTATGTTTGTCTGTAGTTTCTCTAGGTTGCGGTGTGTTGCTTTATACTCCAATTAAAAAATAATTTCAGGCAAAAAAATCAATGCCACCTTACCCTAAGGTTTTATATAAACATCCTTTAGGAGATAACACTTGGCAGAGTCCTATAGACCTCTTAACTTGGGGAAGAGGGTATGCTTGTGTTTGCTCTCCAGAATGACCTTTGGAACTGCCGGAGAAGGTGAAGCCATATCACAGAAAAGGCTTCCCTAACGACTACCCACCTACACCCATTTGACTCTCTCGATCTAGATGTCTCCAAGCTGTGTGTCATCCCCCTGAAGTGGAATTCCAGCCAGCACTCTTGGAGCGGTATTCAACATCACCAAGAGGGACTTTTTCTACCAACTCAAAGGGACAAATTGATAAATTGCAGGACATTCAACGCTTAACCAAGCAAGAGGTTTTTCAGATCCTCCGTGAATGTCTTAGACCTCAAAACTTGGTTTGATAGACTTAATCTGAGAATGTGGTTCTTTGAAGCCACTGGTTGTTTACTGATTCTAATAATGCTTTGTGACTTGCCCTTGCTGCTTATCTTTAAAGTAACTTCCTGAAGTCTGTGTTAATTCTCCCAAAAATTGAAATGTAACCAGACCTGTTACTCTTGTCATTCCCTTGCATTTGTAAAATTCCCTTACATTTGAATTGTTAAGCTTGGGTTTTGGCAGCCCTTGAGATCCTCAATTTTTTAATCCTTATTTGTACTTTACAATATATTTAATTTTTTTTCTAGTGATTGCATTCCAAACAGCAATTCGTAGGCTTCACAGGCCCAACACTTCAATTGATTTAACAAAGAAAAAAGGGGAAGATGTTGGGAACTGCTCTGTCTGGTTTCAGGAGTTGTAACCCGCCCCCCCCCCAAACACACACACTGTGGCTAAGGCTGAGTGAGCAACCTCCAGGTGTGAGCCACTAAGGAGACAAAGCTTATCTTCCTGGCAGGAGCGCTGCTTCTGCTTCATCCATCTCTGGCCCCCAATGCTTGGTCAGTTAGTCAATGAATGGTAAGACCCCTCAGAGGAGGGGGGACAACCTAAGCCAGACACAATCACTTGGGGGGGGGCTGCAGCAAAGTGAGGGCGAAGGACCTTTACCCCCCTGGCTATTTTGACATAGCCTTTCCGTCTGGGAGAAGTGCTTCCTGTCTCTGATCCACTTAAGCCTGAGTCTATGACGAGGAGGGGGTGCAGCCCTCTGCCAGCTAGAGCGGTTCTAGAGTAATCAGGCATAAGAAAAATTCTGTAAAGTCCTGTGAAGTCTGCTTTGCTAAGAGTGCTATTATCCATATGATAAGGGTCCGGGCAGGAAATGAGTATGTCTCCTAAAGTTTTTGCAATCCCTTACCTGACAGACACTGACTCATATTAAGCCCTCGGATTTCCTTGAAATGGTATCTATTGTTTGATCCTTGCTGCCTCACATTGATTGATGAGCTTTACTTGTATCCCTATGTGTTACCAAGCCAGCATGTTAAGGACAATATTTAATCCTAGCTTATCAGAAAATATATCCCATCTTAAAAGTAGAGTAAAAGAAGACCTGAAAAATTTATTGAGACAAGGTCAAGAAGAGAATGCACAAAAAATATGGAACAGTTCCAGTGGCTGGACCCTGGAACATGGTTCAAAGAGATCCTGCCAGAAAATTGGTTCTCAATAGCCTTAGTAGTATTAGAAGTAATAGCTGTAAAATTGTGCTTCTCTTTAATCAACTATACAAAACAAAAAAGGGGGAATATGTGGTAACCTAGCCACTGTTGATGCTGTGGAAAACGAGGGCTACGGGGCAGAGTTTGGGTATAGTAACTTAGCTACCGATGATCTCCAGGGCTATGGGGCAGAGTTTGGGTATAGCAGTCATAGTAATCACAAAAAGAAATTATATAACCATACATATATGGAAATTAAAGTAATTAACCAAAGTAAGTTGTATAACTGACTTATGTAATCAAATTGTATAAAAGTGTGTGATTAATAAAGCCAGATGGCTTCACTTGCCCATTCACTCTCCTCCAAGAGTGATGTCTTACTGACGGCTCCTCAATGGAGGTACCCCACAGAGATCTTGGGAACCCATGTTGAATGTGATACACATGGGTGAAACCTGGGTCCCTGCATCACTGCATGGAAAGGTGTCTGTCAAACATTTGCTTAAGTGAGAAGAAACCTCAAATTTGTGAAAGCACTGAGATTTTGGAGTTTATCTGTTACAGCTATCAGCATTCTTTTAACTAACACAGAGCTTTATGACTGGAGCTTGGTAAGTCAGATAACGCAGCAAGACTGAGGCCAGGTTGGGCAATTGAAAGATGGCTTTGGAGCCTGGAGATCAAAATCCAAGCCCCAGAAACCCTACTTACAAACTATGTGGGTCATTCAAATTCTTTCAGCCTGATTTGCTCAAATGTAAATTGGACATGATAATACAAATCACACATTATTTGTGGTGTGGGCTGAGCAAAGGAATCTGCAAAAAGAAAGTTAAGAATGGTCTGCTTGGGGCAGCAACAGACACCTGTCCTCTAGCGATTCTTCAAAGAGGAGAACAGATGGGCAGTTAGAAATGGGTACAGCACATTGTAACTCAGTCTTGATGAGAAGTAAATGGCCCACTGTGGGTGCCTGATCTCTAAGCCATGGCTGAATACCCAGCCTTGGGCAGGAAAATGTCTGACTTGGATTCCACAATAGCTTTGATTCAAGCCCTCAAATAGTCCTCCTGAGAACTTACTTGATTGGGATTCAAATTGGGTTTTTAGCATCATCCAACTTTTTCCTCAAGTAGCCCAGGAATGACAGTCTAGACTCCCTCCCATTATACCCCAACTAGAAAGCACTGGTCCAGAAAAGCTGGGACACTCAATGTTCTGGCTGCCACTCTGGGGAGTGTGGCAACTACATAGTTGTTCACAGCAAGGTTAAAAGTACAGATGTTTCAGGAATTCCGGTCAAGATGGAGGCATAGGTAGAAACCCTTTGCTTCCTTGGACAACCAAAAGGATAACAACCAATCTAAAAACAATAAACAACAAGAAGTGCCAGAAAATCAAACTGCATAGAAATCTGACAACGAAGGAATTAAAGAAACAGTGAACCAGACCAATCAGATCAAGACAGGAGGATGGAGAGAACCTGCGGCAAGGCTGTGGACCGCGCAGCAGGCCCAGCTAAAAGGAACCCAGTGAGGCAGGGGCTGGCTAAATGGGAAACTGAGACTCAGAGCTGACCGTAGACTATGGCAGGGGGTTGCCATGGTGGAAGAAACTCCTAGTCTCACATGAGAGTTCTCGGAAAGTGGAGCTAGAGCAGAGCAAGTGAGCTGCATTGTTCCCTCTTTGACCCCTCTGCCTCAGACAGTGCCACAATGCAGCAAAGAGGGTTGCCCTGCCCAGGCAACCTAAGGAACCGACTTCTTACAATATAACAGGTGTGCAGAGATAAAGAAATATGCTCCAACTAAAAGAACAGAGCAAAACTCCAGAAAGAGAGCTAAGCAACGAGGAGATAGTCAATCTATCTGATGGAGAGTTCAAAACCCTGGTAATCAACATGCTCACAGAACTGATTGAGCTTGGTGGAAAAATCAAAGACACCCAAAGTGAAATAAAGCAAAATATTCAGGGAGCCAACAGTGACAGGAAGGAAACCAGGACTCAAATCAACAATTTGGAGCAGAAGGAAGAAATAAACATTCAATGAGAACAGAATGAAGTAACAAGAATTCAAAAAATGAGGAGAGGCTTCAGAACCCTGGGGACAACTTGAAATTCCAACATCTGAATCATAGGGGCACCAGAAGGAAAAGAAGCAAGAAACAAGAAAGAGCAAGAAATTGAAAACTTACTTGAACAAATAAGGAAGGAAAACTTCCATAGTCTGGCAAAGGAAACAGACTTTCAGGAAGTCCAGGAAGCTCTGAGAGTCCCAAAGAAGTTGGACCCAAGGAAGCACATACCAAGGCACATCATAATTACATTACCCAAGATTAAAGATAAGGAGAGAATCTTAAAAGCAACAAGAGAAAAGGAGACAGTTACACACAAAGGAGTTCCCATGACACTATCAACTGATTTCTCAAAGGAAACCTTGCAGGCAAGAAGAGGCTGGAAGGAAGTATTTAAAGTCATGAAAGACAAGGACCTACATCCAAGATGACTCTATCCAGCAAAGCTATCATTTAGAATGGAAGGGCAGATGAAGTGCTTCCCAGATCAGGTCAAGTTAAAGGAGTTCATCATCACCAAGCCCTTATTATATGAAATGTTAAAGGGACCTATCTAAGAAGTTGAAGAAGATCAAAAACTATGAACAGTAAAATGACAGCAAACTCACAACTATCAACAATTGGACCTTAATAAAAAAACTAAGCAAACAACTAGAACAGGAACAGAACCAGAGAAATGGACATCACATGGACAGTTTTCAGTGGGGAGGAATGGGGGGAAAGGTACAGGGAATAAGAAGCATAATTGGTAGGCATAAAATAGACAGGGAGAGGTTAAGAGTGGTATAGGAAACAGAGAATTCAAAAAACTTATATGTTCATGGGCATGAACTAAGTGGGGGGGATGCTGGAGGGTTGGGGGTACAGGGCAGAAGGCAGATAAAGGGGGAAAACTGTAATAGCATAATCAATAAAATATACTTAAAAGAAAGTACAGATGTTTCAGAGGCCACACAGAGAACCTAGCAGTGTGAAGAGGCTGAATGCTATATAATGGCAAGTGGCTGGTACTGTGAGTTGTGTGGTAAATGGGCATGTCTACAGGCTCATGGGAGCCCACGACTGAACTAAAGCCCCAAATCTGAATTCATTGTCATGTACAGCCCCAGTACTAATAGAAATATAATGTAAGCCACATAAGGAATTTAAAATGTTCTAGTAGTCATATTTTAAAAAGTATAAGGAAAAAGATGAAATTAATTTTAATAATGTCTTACTTAACCCATTAATGTTCTGATCACCAATTCTAATGTGTGTGTATAGAGAGGGAGGGTCCCTCAGACACCAGCTGGGTGTCTTACCATTCAACTCATTTAATTCTATTCTGACACTATCTACCAGAAGATAGCATCAGATTCCACAGGTTAAAGGCTCAGTCCTACAAGACTGCCCCTCTTTCCACACTTCAGATGTCAACTGCAAGTCCAGGTTGTCACCTGTGCTTCTGACCAACAGGCTCTAAATTAGAGGTTCCCATGACCCCTTTCTTGGGTTTGATTACTTTGATAGAATGGCTCACAGAACCCAGAGAAATATTTTACTTACTATATTACTGAATTATTATAAAAGGATATAGCTCAGGAATAGCCAGATGGAAGAGAAACACAGGGAAAAGAATGGGGAAGGGGTGTAGTATTCCCATGCCATTCTCCCTTAATCTCCACATGTTCACTAATACAAAAGCTCTCTGAACCCAGTCCTTACAGGTTTCTAAGGAGGCTTCATTACATACGCACGATTGAAAATCATTGGCCATTGGTGACTGATTCAACCTCTAATCCCTCTTCCCTCCCCCAAAATCAGGAGGTGGGACTAAAAGTTCCAACCCTCTATTATTGATCGGTTTCCCTGGTAACCAGCCCCTATCCTTAGTTTTATTATTTTTTTCTCTAAAGTCATTTTATTAACATAAACCCAGTTGAGGTGGGAAGGGGCTTGTTATGAATAACAAGACACCAATTTCCCCTTTATGGTGCTTAAGGGATTTCAGGAACTGAGGACAAGAGACCAAATATTGTGGGAAAAGATGTTTGCATTGCTCTTACACTCTGGAAATTCCAAGGGCTTGGGGAGCTGTGAGCCAAGAACTACGGATGTACATCAAATACTTATAAAATGAGCAATAGGTACTTATTCATTCAGATGAACAAATTTGTTATATATCATAATATCACAACCAAAATATTATCATTTCAACATGTACTCAGTATTTAAAAATATTAAACAATTTTATATTCTTCTTTTTTATACTAAGTCTTCAAGATCCAGACAGTGTTTTATACATCTCAATTAGGACCAGCTACATTTAAAGCACTTGTAACCACATGTAGCTGGTGGCTGCTGTTTTGGACAATGCAGTTCTAGATAGTTGGCACCCATAAACCCATATGGAGTTGGGAACTTCCATGAACTCCATACCTTTGCCTACACTGTGCCCTCTGCCTGGCACTGCCTCCTTTCCTTTCCAAACTTGAATTCCAGCTCATATTTCATGGGCTCTGTGCTCCCACAAGACCTTCTAGCCATCTCTTTTCAAGGGCCCATCATGCTGGATAATTGTTTGTATTTCACCAAAAGGCCAAGACCACTTTCGAGCCATTACCAGCATTTAGCACACTGTGTGGCACACACACAGCAGACCCTTCATCGCAGTTGTTGGTTTTAGGGGTAACTGTGGGTATTTCTTTCTCTGGGTTGGAGATGTTAGGGCACTAGGAAAATTTCTTTAAAAATTTTCCCCATTATTTTTTTGTAATGGGTCACAATGAAGAAAATGGTAGAAAACATTGCTTGGGGTGACACTGCTACCAGAGAAACACTGAAGTTATTATTTGGGACTATATGTATATTTAATAGCCATTCAGTTCTTAGTTTATGATCCTCTCCAGGAAATATTTGAGCAACCTGGATATATGGCTACAAGGCACTGTACATCTGGGGCCATGAGGGAGTGCAGCATTTTAATAGCTGGGTAACTCAGGGTCAGTGCTGACATATGTAATAAGAGGATCAGGGCTACCATGTTACACTAGTCCAGAGTAACCGTGTGAATGGTGCTGAGGGAATTGAGCACACAGTCTGTGTGGATAGATGCAGTGGTCCTGAAAGCCCTATCTGTGGATAAATGTGAATGTTTGTGACATGCTACTGGCTTTACACATCTGAATCAGGACATTGAGAAGATTAGGTAAAAACACAGGGAAATTCAGAATATAAGAAACCATGTATGTTCATACACACAGCTGCTGCCCAACTCAAGAAGGACTGCAGCTCAGAGTCCAAGTGTGAAATCACTATTTTGGAACTTGGACAACATTCTTCCATAGAAACGGGGGCCCAGAAGGGGGCTGCTCTTCCCAGGATGGCATCCAGAATATAATGATTAAGTTTTGGGCTAATGTTCTTGGGCTTAGATAAGAAGAGGATGTGAACTTCCTCTTTTGTCCTCTCCTTTTTATACCTAGATCAATCAGAGAAAGACAACATTCAGGTGGGTAAAACCACCAGCTAGAAGAGAACCTAGTTAGATCTGGCAAGTCATAGAATATAAGTCAGAGAACTGGGTTTGAATTCTGGCTCCACTGTGTGATTCTGGACAGTTGTTCAGCCTCTCTGAGCCTCATTTTCATTCTCTGTAGAATAAAGATATTACCATCCCTATTCCATAGTGGTAGGGTAGAGAGAGGCCTAAGCACAGCCTGGGATAAGTATATTAATTAGTTTTTACTGCATTACAACCTCAAAAATCTCAGTGGCATATAACAATGAGCATTTATTTCTCATTCCTGTGACTGTGAGTTGGCTATGGAGCAACTCTACTTCAGGTTGTGGGTGTAAGGTTTGGCTGGGATATCTCTTTTTGTCTCCTTCTGGGGCCCAGGTTGGAGGGTCAGCAGCTGTTCTCATGGTCATGTTAGCAGGTAAGAGGGCAAGCCCAACCATGAAAGCACATTTTAAACCACTGCTTTGTCATTGTGAATCACAGAGCTAAGCCCAAAGTCAAGGCCTAGAGAAGCACAATCTGCTCACTATGGGGCCACGGCAAGAGTGAGGATGGAGAACACAATTATAGGAGAGTGAAGAGTCGGGACCAATCATTCAATGTATTACAGTATACAGATAGAGTTATCATTTCCTTGTGCTCATTTATTCAAACATTTCCATGAAAAATAAGATAGTTCTTACAGTATTTCCTTCTTTCAAAAGAAGATTGGCCTAGGCACTGCAGCATAAATAAGCAGATGGAGTAAAAATTTACGGAGACTGCTAAGGGGCAAGGGAAGGGAAGTATTACCAGGAGGGGTTGCCCATCCTTGTATCTTCATTCTGGCCCTACCAGTAAAGTTCTTGCCCTGAACTAGCACTGAAAGCATTAAAGGAAGAAGATTTCTACAGTAACCTAGTCAGATCCTTAATCTGGTATGTAAAGGTTGCAAAATGATGCTTAAACCTGGGAAGTTATTGTCATCAAGGAGAACCAAAAATTTAGAAGGTGGAAAATCATTTTAGAATTCATGAAGGTGAGCATTAAACTGTTATTAAAAGAAGGAGTTTGTCTGCTAAACAAAATGGAGCTTTCAAGAGGGGAAGGATGAGCAAAAGTGTATAAGCCTCAGTGATGCTCGGTGGCTCAAAAAAAAACAGACCTTGATTATTATCTGGGAGATCAGGGAGACCAGCCTGAGCTGGGCTTGGTTTGCACAGACCTCTGTAGTTCACTGGAGCCTCTGCTTCAGTCTGGGTTTCTCTGGTGGCACTTCACCTAGAACAGTTCTGCTCTGTGTGTATCTTGTTTTACTCCTGGAGCAGTGGACTAACCTGGAGCATGCTTCGCATGGTGATGGCAGAAGCAGAAGACAGTAAGAAGAGTTGAAGCTTGGAACTGCCATATCATTCCTTCTCCCTCATTCTGGTGGTCAAAGGAAGTCAGATGATTGAAATCTGGTGCTGGAAGGGTCCCACAGAGTTATATATTGGTGAATGGAATGGATATAGGGAAGGGTGAAGAACTGGGGTCATTATTGGAAATGTACCAGAAAAAGAAGTATGGTAGTAGTAATGAGGCAAAGCATGGCAGAAAACTGTGTTTTCAGACTCTCACAATTGGGAAACCTCAATCTCAAGTCCTCTTGTGGGCTCCCTGCCATGTCCACGCCAGCTTCCACTTCATTATCTCCAGCACTGAGGAGCTCACCATCTCCTGAGGCAGATTATTCAGACTGGAAGACTCACAAGAAGTTATTTCTGGTACCTGATACCTTTTTGCCTCTTCTCTTTGATCCTGGTTCCGGCATGTAGGTTTTGGGTCCAGCAGCCATTCACACAATTGAGGAGAGTGCACTGGCCCAGTGGTTCTGGTTTTTCAGTCCCTAAGTGAACCAGCAGTGGGCAAATCAGCACAAAGTAGAGCAGGACCATCGCGCCTGCAGTCAGATGCTAAAGTTCCCCTAACCAAGGAGACATCCTTGAAACCTTCCCTCCCTCAACCTCTATGTCAAGTCCCATGGGATCTGCCCCTACCCCCATATCACTGTACTCCACCTTCCTGTCTCCCTCTCTAACCATATTCCTTGTCTGAGCTACCATCATTTCTTACCTGCACTGCTGTAGTAGCCTCTCTACTACCCTACCTTGCCCCATATTCTACTTTTCACACTGTGACCACAGTAGTCTCTTAACAATGCAAATATGCTCCTGTCACCAACTGCTAAAAATGTTTGCCCTTCAGGCACATCTTGTTCCACACTCTGCATTCAGCCTTGGCCTCTATGATCATCTTTCAGGACCCCCAACCCTCTCTGTATCCAATTCATTGCACCTGTCCCTTCAGGCTTCAGCTCATCTGTCACTTGCTCAGGGAACCCTCCCCGGTCTCCTTGACAAGGTCAAATCCCTCAGTAACAAGCTCTAGTAGAACCACAGACCTCTCCTTTGCAGTGTGTACCAGAATCTTCAACCTTCCATTCACTTCTGTAATTACTTGCCTAGCATCTGCCTCCTTTGATATTCTGTAATGGTGGGCCTGTACACTGGCTAGGTGTAGGTGTGGAGGTAATTTATAGCGCTGTAGTGTAAATGCAACCACAGCAGATTTCAAGCTACCAACATTTGTGGCTCACAAAATCTCTGAAAATTTAATAATTGGCTCTCATGAGGTGGTATGAGCTAGCTCCAGCATACCACTGGAGCAAGCCTTATAAATGTTTTTGTACCCTATAATCAATAAAGTGTCTGGATAGTCAAAGAGCCATAAATATCTGGTGAATGAATGAATGAGCAATTGCCATTTCTAGAAAATGAAAGACTTTGAATACTGTGGATGCCCAAGAAAAGAGTAAGGGAGTCATGGTATTTCTGTCCTCTGAGGACTATTTAGATATTTACTTAATGAACACATCTACAATGGGCACAAATTCAAGTACTTTACAGCTTTACAAATACTAACTAATTTCATCTCCATAACAATTAAAATGTAGACACTATTAGTACCCGCATTTAAAAAAAATCTTCCATAACTTTACCAAGTCTACACCCTAATCAAAAATTAAGTAGTAAGCCAAAGTAACATCTAGAATGTCAGAAGGTCTTGGTATTGTCAAAGCATGAAGAAATGCTGCCTGATGGGATTTGCTGGTCTTTTCATTTTTCTCATTACCTAAAAGCAGGTGGACAAGAAGATAAGCAACCCAATGAAAAAATGAGCAAAGGACTTGGACAGGCATTTCTCTGAGGACATACGGAGGATTCAGGGACACATGAAAAGATGCTCAATATCGCTAGCCATCAAGAGATGCAGATTAAAACCACAATGAGATACCACTTTACACCGGTCAGAATGGCCATCATAAACAAAGCAACAAACAACAAGTGTTGGAGAGGTTGTGGAGAAAAGGGGACTCTAGTTCACTGTTGGTGGGATTGCAGACTGGTACAACCACTATGGAAAATAGTATGGAATTTTCTAAGAAAACTAAAAATGGAACTGCCTTTTGACCCAGCAATTGCACTGCTGGGATTATATCCCAAGAACCCTGAAACACCATTCCAAAAGAACCTATGCACCCCAATGTTCATAGCAGCACAATTTACAATAGCCAAGTGTTGGAAGCAACCTAGGTGCCCATCAGTAAATGAATGGATCAAAAAA
>PVKM010036055.1:0-14944 GCA_004027735.1 Carollia perspicillata
GATAAATCTTCCAACAAAATAACCACAGAGATATTCTGGCATTGAGCAATGTTCTATATCAAGTGGACTTAACTGATATATGTAGAGACTTTCATCACAAAGAAGCAAAACAAATATTCTTTTCAAATGTACATGCAACATTGTCAAAGACAGACCACATGATACGACATGAAACAAGACTCAGCAAATTCAAGAATATTAAAATCATATCAAATATTTTCTCTGACCACAAGGGACTGCAACTAGAAACCAATCTCATGAAAAAACTCAAAACACTCACTCAAACCCATGGAGATTGAATAGCATGCTGTTAAACAGTGAATGGGTCAAGAATGAGATTAGGGAAGAAATCAGAAAGTTTCTGGAAACAAATGAAAATGAATTCACAGCATTCCAAAACTTATTGGACACAGCAAAGGCAGTCCTGAGAGGAAAGTTTGAAGTGGTACATGCCTACCTAAAAAAGATAGAAACATTTCAAATAAACAACCTAACCCTACACCAACAAGAACTTAAAGAACAACAACAAAGACAGGCCAGAGCAAGTAGAAGGAGGTAAATGACCATGATCAGAGCAGAATTAAAAAACATAGTGACTAAAAAAATAATTCTGAGGCTCAATAAATCCAGGAGCTGATTCTTTGAAAAAAAATTTAAAAATTGACAAGCCTTTAAGCAGGGTCAACAAGAAAAAACGAGAGAGGACCCAAATAAACACAATCACAACTGAGAGAGGAGAGATTACAACTGATACCACAGAAATACAAAGGATTGTAAGAAATTACTATGAAGAACTATATGCCAAGAAATTTGAAAACCTAGGTGAAATGGACAACTTTCTAGAAAAATATAATGTTCTAAAAGTGAATGAAGAAGAAGGAGAAATCTTAAACAAAACAATAACAGCTGACAGAATTGAAGCAGTAATCAAAAAACTCCCAACAAACAAAGTCCTGGACTGGACAGTTTCACAGGAAAATTCTACAAAGCATTTAAGGAGGAGCTAACTGCTATCTTTCACAGACTATTCCAAAGGATCCAAGAAGGTGGAAGACCCCCAAACTCTTTTTATGAAACCAGCATCATCCTAATCCTAAAACCAAATAAAGACAAAACGAAGAGAAAACTTCAGGCCAATATCACTGATGAACATAGCCATTAATATCCTCAACAAAATATTGTCAAACCACATCCAGAAATACATTAAAAAGAGCATACACCATGATCAAGTGGGATTCATGCCAGGGATGCAAGGATGGTACAATATTCACAAATCAATAAACCTAATACATCACATAAATAAAGGGAATTAGAGAAATCATATGATCATATTAATATAAGCAGGAATAGAATTTGATAAGGTACAGCACCCATTTATGATTAAATCACTCAGCAAAGTGGGAATACCAAATTGGAAAGGAGGAATCAAAACTGTCATTGTTTGCAGATGACATGGCAGTGTATATAGAAAATCCTGTAGACTCCACCAAAATCTCCTCAACCAAATGGATAAATTTGGCAAAACAGTGGGATATAAAGTCAATATTAATAAATAAAAAGCAATTTTGTACACCAACATGGAAATACCAGAAAAAGAAATCAGGAAAAATATCCCATTTGATATAGCAACAAGAAAAATAAAGAACCTAGGAATAAACCTAACTGAGGATGTAAAAGACCTGTACTCAGAAAACTATACAATACTGAAGAGAGAAATTAAGGAAGACACAAATTAATGGAAGCATATACCATGTTCATGGGTTGGAAGAATTAACATCATCAAAATGTCCATTCTACCTTAAGTAATTTATAGGTTCAATGCAATACCTATTAAAGTACCAGTGGCATATTTCACAGATATAGAACAAACACTTCAAAAATGTATATGGTACCATAAATGACTCCAAAAAGCTGCATCAATTTTAAGAAAGGAGAACAAAGTAGGAAGGATCACAATACCTGATATCAAACTGTATTACAAAGCCACTGTAATCAAAACAGCCTGATACTGGCATAAGAACAGACACATAGACCAATGGAACAGAATAGAGAGCCTAGAAGTAATCCTATCTCTATGGTCAATGAATATTTGACAAAGTGGGCAGCAGCATAAAATGGAGTAAAAAGAGCCTCTTCAACAAATGGTGTTGGGAGAGCTGGACATCTACATGCAAAAAATTGAAACTTGATCACCAAGTTACACCATACACAAAAATAAATTCAAGGTGGATAAAATACTTAAATATAAGTCATGACACCATAAAAATCCTTAGGAGAACATAGGTAGAAAACTCTCAGGCATTCCATGAAGTAATATTTTCACTAATATGTTCCCTAGAGCAAGGAACATAAAGAAAAGAATAAACAAATGAGATTTCATCATAATAGAAAGCTTCCGCATGGCTAAAGAAAACAGCATTAAAATGAAAAGAGAACCAACTATATGGGAAAACATATTTGCCAAAGATACCTCAGACAAGGGTTTGATCTTCAACATATATAAAGAACCCACACAACTCCACTCCAGGAAGATAGCCCAATTACAAAATCAGTAAAGGACTTCAACAGACACTTCTCAGAAAAATATGAAAAGATGTTCAGCAATGCTAGCCATCAGACATGGCAATTAAATCTGCAATGAGACACCACTTTACACCAGTCAGAATGGCCATCATAAACAAAGCAACAAACAACAACTGTTGGAGAGAATGTGGAGAAAAGGGAACCCTAGTGCACTGTTGGCTGGAGTGTACATTGGTGCAGCCATTATGGAAAACAGTATAGAATTTCCTCAGGAAACTAAAAATGGAACTGCCTTTTGAACTGGCAATTCCACTGCTAGGATTACATCCTAAGAACCCTGAAACACCAATCCAAAAGATCCTATGCACCTCAATGTTCATAGCAGCACAATTTACAATAGCCAAGTGCTGGAAGCAACCTGAGTGTCCATCAGTAAATGAATGAATAAGAAAAGTATGGTACATTTACACATGGAATACTATGCAGCAGAAAGAAATAAGGAGCTTCTACCATTTGCCACAGCATGAATGGAACTGGAGAGCATTATGCTAAGTGAAATAAGCCAGGCAGTGAAAGACAAATACCATAATACCTCACCTGTAAGTGGAAGCTAATCAAGAAAACAAATGAGAAAGTAAATATAACCAGAGACATTGAAATTAAAAACAAATGCACAGTAACCATTTGGGAGGGGTAATGGGAAAGCATAATGGGGGGAAAAGGATAAAGGATTTTCAGGAACAACTATAAAGGACACATTAACAAAACCAGTGGGGTGTGGAATGAAGAGAGGGAGGTGGGGATGCCTGAGAAGGGAGTGAGAGGTGGGGGTAAAAGGCAGAAGAGTATACTTAAAAAATAAATGATTGATCTTATAAAAATAAAATATAATAAATAAATAAATAAATAAATATTTAAAGATATATACTAACAAAGATACTGTGACACTGAACGATGTCCTAGATGAAATGGACTTTACTGATATATTTAAAACCTTTCATCCCCAAGAAACAAAATACACATTGTTTTCATTTGTACGTGAAACATTTTAACATATAGATGGCATGCTAGGACACAAGACAAGACTCAACAAATTCTAGAAATTTGATATCATATCTAGCATTTTTTTCTGACCACAGGGATTAAAAGTAGAAACCAACCTTAAGAAAAAATTCAAAGGCATTCAAATTCATGGAGATTGAATAGCATGCTATCAAACAACAAATGGGTTAAGAATGGGATCAAGGAAGAAATCAAAATTTTCTGGAATCAAATGAAAACAAACTCTCAACATTTTAGAACTTAAGGATTTCTTTTTTTAATTTAATTTTTATTGTCTTTTTTCCATTATTATTTAGTCCCCTTATACTTACTTCCCCCCAGCATCACCACACTGTTATCCATGTCCATGATTCTTTTTTCTTTTTTGCTCAAAACATCCACCCTCTGATCTCCTTCCCCAATAGCTGTCATTCTGCTTTTCATCTATGAGTCTGTTCCTATTTTCTTTATTAGTTCAGTTTTTCACTAGATTCCACTTATGAGTGAAATCATATGGTATTTTTCTTTCTCTGACTGCCTTATTTCACTTAGCACAATGTTCTCCAAGTCCATTCATACTGTTCCAAAGGGTAAAATATTATTTTTCACAGCTGAGTAGTGTTCCATTGTGTAAATGTCCTGTAATTGTTTCATCCACTCATATACTTAGGGATTCTTGGTTTCTTAATTTTGTTTCCAGACTATATTTGAACTGCTCTGCATTCCCTTTATTCTTACCTCCATCTGCTTTCATACAGTGAAAAAATTTGGGAAAATTAAAATCATTGTTAACTTTAAGCTGAGGAAAACATGATTGAGGAGTAATACCCACAGCAAGAAACATTACGTATTTCATTTTAGCATCAAATACAAACGCGTTTGGTGGATTATCTACTCTCTTGAATTATTAATGCAATATGAATTGGTAGTACATACTCTATCCAGGATTCCTCATCATCTAGGTCCTGGTAGAACTTGAACAAGGCATAGGCTTCTTTCAGTTTCTCATGGTGTAGGGCTGCTAAATTCTGGACACCTAGGAAGCGCTTGTTGATATTATCCCTTTTCTTCACAATCTGGTCAGCATTGAACATCCCGCTGGAGAGCAGATCAGTAGCCAACTCATTCAGGTCTCTGAGTGCATCCTAGAAAGCCCAAGTACACTCAGTGAATAGTATAATACAGATATCAAAGATACTCCCAAATTTAACCCCTGATGGTTCAAGTTAAAAGACTGTGTCAAAGAGCCCTGGCTGGTGTGGCTCAGGTGACTGAGTGCCACCCTGAAAACCAAAGGGTCACCAGTTTGATCCCTAGTCAGAGTACATGCCTGCAGTGAGGGTACGTGCCCACAGGGTACAGGCCCCAGTGGGGAGTGTGTGAGAAGGAATGACACATTGATGTTTCTCTCCCTCTTTTTCTCCCTCCTTTCCCCTCTGTCTAAAAGTAAACAAACAAACAAACAAATAAAATGTTTATGAAAAGAATATATCAAAGAGATTGTTTTTTGAAGATAGTAAACTTGGTGTTATGTTCTTTTAACCCTGATTAGACAAGGGCAAGATCAAGGGGCAACATAGATAGCATTACTACGTTACTCAAATTGCACATCTGCCCTTATGTGTCCTGTTTTTTCTTCTTATCTTTAACTCTGCATTTCCTTCCTCTTCTCAACTAGAAAGTAAGATCTTGGTGAGCAAGCACCCTGTCCAAAAACAGGACTGTGCTCTGTAGAGTAATGAATTTGATGCAGATTGATTTACTGAAATAGTCAATAAGAACTACTCTTAAGTGGGCCCCAGAACACTTACAGTCTCTTATGTGTCTCTTTTCAGTCAAAATCTGCCCCACTCCAGTGATGCCACAGGGCTTATAATCAAGTTCTGAAATGTAAAACTTAGAAAGATTTTGACTTCTTTTTTGATGCAATTGTAAATGGGATTGTTTTCTTAAGTTTCCCTTTCTGATAGTTCATTAGCAGTGCATAAAAATGAAACTGACTTCTCGCAACTTATTTTGTGTTCTGTTACCTGAATTTACTAGCTCTAGTAGTTTTTTTGTGTGAAATATTTAGGGTTCTCCATATATAGTATAATGTCATCTGCAAAAAATGACACTTTTTCTTCTTCCTTTCCAGTTTGGATGACTTTTATTTCCTATTCTCATATGATTTCTGTGGCTAAGTCTTCCAGTATTAAGTTAAACAAGAGTGGTGAAAGTAGACGTTCATGTCTTGTTCCTGATCTTAAGGAAAACACATTTAGTTTTTGCTCATTAAGTATGATGTTGGCTATGGCTTTGTCATATAGTGTCTGATAAGGGCTTAATATCCAAACTTTATAAAGAAATTATACAACTCAACACCAAAAAATAAATAATCCAATTGAAAACGGGAAAAGGACCTGAATAAACCTTTGTCCAAAGAGGATATACAGATGGCCAATAGAAATACAAAAAGATGCTCAATATCACTAATCACCAGAGAAATGGGATACCACCTCACACCTGTCAGAAAGGCTATCATCAATAAATCAACAAACAACAAGTGTTGGCAAAAGATGTGGAGAAAAGAAAACCCTTGTGCACTGTTGGTGGAAATTTAGATTGGTGCAGCCACTGTGGAAAACAGTATGGAGTTACCTCAAAATTTTTCAAATGAAATTGGCTTATGACTGAGATATTCCTTCTGAGAATATATCTGGAGAAATCCAAAACACTAATTTAAAAGAGTTTATACACTCCTATGTTCATTGCAGCATTATTTAGAACAGCCAATATTTGGAAACAGCCCAGTGTCCATCAGTAGATTAGTTGATTAAAAAAACTGTGGTATATTCACACAATGAAATACAACTCAACAATAAAAAGAAGGAAATCTTACATTTAGTGACAGCATGAACATACCCAGAGAGTACTATGCTAAGTGAAATAAGCCAATTACAGAAAAATAAATACCACATAAATTCACTTATATGTAGAATCAAGTGAACAACATAAGCTAACAAACAAAATTAAAAAAAGACTCATAGATACAGAGAACAGATTGACAGCTGTCAGAAGGGAAGGAGGTTAGGGGGCTAGGTGAAAAGGTGAAGGGATTAAGCAAAAAAGCAAATTCATAGACAATGACAGCAGTATGGTGATTACCAGAGAGAAAGGGAAGATAGGGAGGTAGAAGAGTGTAAAGGGAGATAAATGGTGATGGAAAGAGACTTGACTTGGGGTGGTGAACACACAATACAGTATACAGATAATTATAGAATTAGATATCTGAAACCTATGTAATTTTATTAACTAATGTCACTCTAGTAAATTCAATAAGAAAGCCTTTTACTTCTTGTATTTTCTGTAGCTATTTGTATTATCAAATAAAACTGATAATATAAAATTCTTCAATATGAAATTAACACCTTCCAGCATGTTTATCACTGCTACAAGGACAAATCTCTGCTACTGGAATATCCATTGAATTTTATAGTGTACAGTTTAACTTTATTGTATATGTTCTCATCTGATTTTATTGTTTTCTTTCTAATTCTATAAAATAAACTTCTATTTCCTTTCAAAGACCAGATCAGATATGCAGTTTAGAATGATAGTAAGTTTATATGAATGGATTAGTTAAAAAATAAACAAGATAGCTTTTAGAATCCACTTTGTGGAGCAGTAGAATCTATTGTTTAATCATCATTGATTAAAAGTGAAATAAGCCAGGCAGTAAAGGACAAATACCATATGATCTCACCTTTAACAGGAACCTAAGCAACTAAACAAACAAGCAAGCGAAATATAGTCAAAGACATTGAAATAGAAAAGGGGATGACAGTATCCAGAGGGGAGAGGGGAGGGAATTTCAGGGGAAAAGGGAGGGGATTATAGGAACAAGTATAAAGGACACATGGACAAAAACTAAGGGGGGTGGAAAGGGGAGGGAGGTGGGGAGCACGGGGGGAGTGGTCAGGGATGGGAGTAAAAGACAGAAAACTGTACTGAAAAACAATTAAAATAAAAAATAAATTAAAAAAATAAAAGTGACTGTTGTAACCTTTCTGTAGCCCATAGATTTGACATGGTTATAATGAATGTTGCCTTAGAACACTAAGGTCAGTTTTGCAAGACTGTATTTTCAAATGCTCTCCTATGACAGGAAACATTTTTATTCTTATAATGGACATTCCAGAGGAGTGGGATTCCAAAACCACTTACCTTTCGGGCCAACATCTCTGTTTCTAATAGCTGATGCTTTCTGAGTAGGTTTCCTGCAGAAGCCAAGTCCCTGGCCTGATCTTTCATGGCCAGCAGTGTCTCTGCCTGAGAATAGAAGAATAAACAATAAAGCCACCAGATTAAAACTATATTTAAGAAGAACAAGATTAGTAACTGTGTCCCCAAACCTTTCCTAAGAAGAGTCAGGAAAATAATTTGTGCATAACTCTGATTATCTGATAAGCATTTATTAAACTCCTACACTCCCACCACTTCCAGTTGCAATTACCTCTGAGAGCCAGAACTCAAAGTCCCGAATGCCTGTGTTAAACCTCTGTTGGCGACTGGCCTCATTGACCTTCTGCCCTTTGTCAATTGTTCTCTCAAGCAGGTAGCCCCAGTGTTTCTTCAGCTCTTCTAGTTGACCCTAACAGAAATAAATTGAGAGGTTAGTATAATCTTTAGAATCCTGAGTCCTACAAGAACTTGAAAAGATTAGGAATGCTGTGAAGGTAGTGACTAATAAAAAATGTCCAGTACTTGAATATCATATGCTTTAAATTAGTATGCTTAATCTGGGAACATAATAGAAAGTATTAGAAGTTTGAAGAAGGGGTACTGGGATGCTTACAGAGGCTGATGTCTAAATGCCAAAGACTCTTGGCAGTAGGGATAGAAATATAAAACAAGTATGATAATGCTTAGATATTACGTCTAAAGCTATCCTGGAGTTGTAGGTACTAAGTGTGGAAGGAGCAATAAGGGCTGAGCATCACTGTTTCCCTCTTTCCTTGTGCAGCGATCAGTGAAAAGACTACTAACCAAAGAACATACTTTATACCCTTACACATGGAAGTAATAAAATGCTAAAAAATATATTTTCATGTGACTTTGTAGCCCAAAACCCATACTGAGAAGAACTTCTACCTTTATTGTCTCTCCCCTGCCATTGAACTCCCTCCACTCAATTAGAGAGTTCCCCAAGTTGATGATTCCTTCTACTTGCTCCGCACGACCATAGACCTCATTTTCAAAGGTCTGATGCTTCAGGTATTTCCTCTGAAGGAAAAGAAGAAACTTAATTACATTCTCATTTAGGGAAGCAAGAAAAGGTAACTTCTATTTAAAAAGAAGAGTTAATATTTCTGTCATAACCAAAATGATAATGGCTTCTGAAGTTTCCACATTAGATTCAGAAGTCCCTGAAGCAGTGATCACAACAGTAAAAAAGTGTTCAATGTAAGGAAATGACCACTCATCTAACAATCTGGGCATGCTGAAGTTTTTCAAGATTCCTATTTTGAGCTTGCCTGAATGTTGGTAGGGTCTTTGTAGGATTCATCACAGGCTGTAGGCAGCATCTCATTGATCCATTCTTCCAGGTCCTCGAGGTCACGGTAGAATTGTTTTAGGTCAGCATAGTAGCTCAGCTTTTTCTGCTCACCAATCAGCTGAGCTTTGAGAGCCTTCCATCTGAAAGAGGGGGCTAGATCATTCTCTGCCCTCTACCCCTCTATTCTTCCCTCAAGCTCTAATAGCATATCCATGAATCTTCTCATTTGCCAGTATTCCCTTTCTTCTATTTGTCTGTCTGTCTGTCTATCTATCTATTATCTATCTATCTATCTATCTATCTATCTATCTATCTATCTATCTATCATATATCTATCTACCTATCTACCTATCATCTACCTATATTCAACGAAAACAGAAAGGTCACTTTGCTGCATCTTACTGTAGCTCAGAAAACAATTGTTCAGGCCTGACCTGTCTAGCACCCTTTGGAGCCGCGTAGCAATCTCTTCCTTGGCGTAGTGGTCATCAGCTATGAGCTGTTCAGCACAATGTTCTATCTCAATGATCTTCTTTTCCTAGTTGAGAGACAGAGATAGAAATAGAGATAGAGAGAGAGAGAGAGACAGAGAGGAGAGAGAGAAAGAGAGAAACCAGATGTCTGTTGGTCAGGTCCTGGTATAATCTCAGATTCTCTCTTAAAAAAGAACAAATATTCTTTTTGACTTCATGAAGGGAAACAAAACCAGACCAAAGGGTAAACTGTTGGGAGCCATCCTGCCTGATTTCAGGGACTGTAGCCTCATTAACAGACAAAAGGTCCCCTTTTGTCAGGGCTAGCACTGAGTGAAAAGGTCTTGGGGGCCATGAACCACTAAGGAGATAAAATCTATTGTCCTGGCAGAAGTACAGTCCCTGCCTCCCTCACTTCACCCTGCTTGGCCCTGAAAGATGGCTGGTTAGTCAATGACAGGTAAGATCCCTCAAGGGAGGGGCAACATAAGCCAGGTACAGCTGCAAAAGGGTCATCAGGGAAGGACTTAGGGGACTATAGAGAAGGGGCAGAAAGACCCTGACCCCTCGGCTTTGTCATAGCCTGAGCTCTAATTCTATCTGTAAGAAGTCTCCTAATCTCTTGGCTGCTTTGCTCCCCCAACTTGACTCAGCCTGAAAACAATGCCAGAGGCATCTGTGGCCTTGCACTAGAATGGATTGCTCCCGGGGGCAAAGCAGGCCTGATAAAGAATGTATGTTGTTTCCTTTGAGGCTTGCTCTGCCAAGTGATAACCCTGTTGGTATCAACCAGATGATTGAGCTCAAAGTGTAGGGAGTGAAACTCCCTACTTCATGATACATACCACAAATAACCTGGAATCAGTATATCTCATCAACCCTGACCAGAGACAATCCCTGAGTTTCTCCAATTATTATCTGTAGATGATATCAGTTTTTCATGACTGTAGATTTTTGGACATTCATTGATGAGATTTTCATGCATACTATGTATCTCTGTGTGAGCCAAGCTCAACAAACACCCAGGGAAAAGGGTACTCAAGGCTCTTCTTTTCTGAGAGATTAGCCAGCCTTTTCTCCCCAAGAAGATCTTGTCTTGGAAGTCTCATTTCATCTGCGACAGCTGGGAGGACTCTGCTGGATGGAGACTCCCACAGTAAACATGTTACAAGGAAATTAATTTTAAATCAACAAGAGAACAAACATTAATAATGATACTGAGAGGGGCTACTTGTGTGGTAGGGAGTTTCTTTCTTTGACACTTCCCATGGCCACTGTAGAGAGTAATTCCTGCATTGGGTGGGATATTGGAATAGATAGTATAAAAAAATCCCTTCCAGCCCTGGTTGGTGTGGCTCAGTGGATTGAGTGCTAGCCTGTGAACCAAAGGGTCTTCGGTTTGATTCCCAGTCAAGGCACATGCCTGGGTTGTGGGTGAGGTCCCCGGTGTAGGGCATGTGAGAGACAGCCACACACTGATGTTTCTCTCCCTCTCATTCTCCTTCTCTTTCCCTCTCCAAAAATAAATAAATACTATCTTTAAAAAAATCTCTTCCAACTAAAATTTAGGTTTTCAAAAGTTGGATGTAAAGTAAGAAAGTTCAGCACTATATGTGAATTGGGTTAGACTGAAACAAAGTATAAAGCTACCCTGCCTACCTCAGTTTCCTGTAAGAAGCAAATGGTAATACTTTTAAATCATAAAACCACATGCATATGTAGGATTTCTGTTATTTTCACTAATACTTGTTTTAGAACTCATATTAGTTGTTATTACCTGGGCAGTGATTGCTTTGTCCAAATCATCACGTTTTTTCATCAAGGCCTCTAGATTGTGTAAGGAACCCTTATCATCTGACCTCAGGAAATTTTCACGTGCCAACATCCAGCTCTCAGCCTGATCACAGTTCCCTTGGAACAACTATGGGGAATCAAGGTAGAAGTATATGGCAAATTAGTCATCCCTTATCCATAGTTTCATTTTCTGCAGTTTTAGTTACCTAAGGTCAACAGCAATCAGAAACTATTACATGGAATTTCTAGGGAAAAAAATTTCATAAGTTTTATATTATCAGCTATTCTGAGTAGAGTAATAAAACCTCTTGCCATCTCACTCTGTTACACCTGGAAAATGAATTATCCCTTTGCCCAGTGTATCCATGCTATTGTATACTTCCCAACTGTTAGTCACTTACAGATCTTGGTTATTACACTGACAGTCATGGTATCAATGGTGTTTGTGTTCAAGTAGCCCTCATTTTACTTAAAAATGGTCCCAAAGCCATTCACATAACTTTTATTATAGCATATTGCTATAACTGTTCTATATTATTATTAGTTATTGCTGTTAATCTCTTACGCTGCCTAAGTTATGAATTAGACTTTACCATAGGTATATATGTAGATAAATATATTATATAAGTAGGATTTGGTACTATCTGTGATTTTAGGCATCCACTGTAGATCTTGGAATGCATCTCCCATAAACAAATGGGGGGCAACTATACTGGACCTTTTATGTTTCCCTGTAAATACATTTTATATTTTTATATAAGCTATGCTACATTCTTGGGATTCTTTTTCCCATATTCTAATCCTGTGAATACTGGTGGGTTATTTAAGACCAGTAAACATTCTCCCTTCAGGGTACCCTGTAACACTCTCACTCTTTTCCCTTAAAAGTGTTAATCATTTCTTTTTCATTAGCCTCAAAATAGTCATATATTTTGTTTCATTAATAATAATTTTACTATACTAGAATAATCTGTCTACATTACTAATGTCACTTACTTAAGAAAAGAGACACTATCTTACTAATCTTTGTGTTGCTAGGGCTCTGCACACATTAGGTTCCAAAAAATAAATAAATCTAAACTTGAATTAACCCTGGTGGATGTGGCTCAGAGGATTGAGTACCAGCCTGTGAACCACAGTGTTGCTGCACTATTCCAAGTCAGGGCACATGCCTAGATTGCAGGCCCATGAGAGGCAACCATACACTGATATTTCTCTCCCTCTCTTTTTCTCTCCCTTCCCCTCTCTCTAAAAAAATAAGTAAAATCTTTAAAAAACACTTGACTCTTGATTAAGTACTTTATATTCTGCTTATCCAAATTATAAATTTCTTGTGATAGTACTGTTGTTCCGGTACTATTGTAAATAATTATTGATCCATGCAATTGTACATACTACACAGAAAACTTCCCTGATGTAGCGCACTTCACTTTATTTCTGATCAGTATTATTGTTGTGGTTAACTCTACTCTCTCACGCTATGTCTACTTTCTATACTTTACTCTCACTATATCTCATCATCTAACCTTGAACAAGTGCTGTTTTCTGGATTCTGTTCACAGTCCTCCTCCCCTCTAACACGAGTCTTATCTCTCTTTCACCTTTTATAAAAAGTGGCTAATTGGGTGAAAAATCACAGTCAATGCAATACTTATCCAAATAATCTCCTATCTCTTCTCTACTTGCTGGTGCTTTAAATCCCATAGAATACTCTCTCCCTGTCTTAATCTACTTTGCCTACCCCCTGCCACTGACCACAAACAAGAATAGGAGGGAGCTATGACATCAATATACTTGCTGGAGTAGAGAAACAATCAACAAAAAAAACACCAAAAGGTAAAAACCCAAGTACAACAAGAGAGCCCACACAAACAGAAGAAAGGGCAAACCCAGAGCATCCAGATAAGAAGATGAAAGAGACCACACCACTGAACCTCATATAATTGCTAGCATAGAAGTTCAACCCACAAAGACAGCAAGCAAAGCAAAATATCAGGCACTGCAGAAACAAATAAAAACACACAACTAAAGTGGGGAGACATAAAAGGGACATACAATAAAAAAAAGTGGAAGACTCCTCACTAAAAGAGCTAAATGAAATGGAAGTAAGCAAACTATCAGATATGGAATTCAAAATAATGGTTATAAAGATGCCCAAGGAACTCACAGACAACTGCAAGGAACTCAATGAGAACTACAACAGTATGAAAAAGGAAAAAGAAAGTGTAAACAAAAACGAGGAAGAAATGAACAATAAAATCTCAGAAATAAAAAGCACACTAGAAGGAATTACAAACAGGCCAGATGAAGCAGAGTATTGAAGCAGTGATCTGTTTGACAAGGTAGAAAAAAAAAAAAAAACAGAAGGAGCAAGAAGAAGAAGAAAGACTCAGAAAGGACAAACAGGTGGGAAGTAAGCTTCCCATCTGTTTGACTTTACAATATGAAAAGTCATAATATACATACAATAAGGATAAGAGAAGGAGAATAAGAAGAGCAAGGGATAAACAAGTGTTTGAAAAGTAATGATGGAAAACTTCCCTAATGGGATGAGAGAAAAATTCAGGTAACACAGAGTCCCAATCAGGAGAAAGCCAAAGAGGCCCACTTCAAGACACATGATAATTGAAATGGCAAAATTCCAAGACTAAGAAAAATGTTAAGTGCAGCAAAGAAAAAAACAGGAAGTAACATACAAGGAAGCCTGGATAAAGCTAGAAGCTGAATTCTCAGTGGAAATGCTCCAAGCCAGAAGAGAATGGGGAGAAATATTCCAAGTAATGAAAACCAGAGGAATGCAAACAACACTACTTTATCCAGAAAGGCTTTCAATTAAAATGGAAGGCCAAATAAAAATTTTCCCAGACAAAAGAAGTCTAAAAAAATATGCCTCCACCAAACCAGCTCTGCAAGAGATGCTAAAGAGTCTGCTTTAAGAAAAGGAAGAAAAAGAGTGACAAAGAGAAGAACAAAGGTATAAAACAATGGCAATGAATAACTACCTATCAATAATAACTTTAAATATAAATAGATTAATTGTTCCAACCAAAATACATAGAATAGCTAAATGTATAAGATATCAGGACCACATGTATGCTGCCTACAATGGACCCACCTCAGAACAAAAGACCTACACAGACTGAAAGTCAAGGGCTAGAAACAAATACTCCAAGCAAATGGACAGGAAAGAAAAGACTGGGTAGCAATACTCATATCAAACAAAATAGACTTCAAAACAAGGGCCATAAAAGGAGACCAAGCAGGACACTTCATAATACTCAAAGGAAAAATCCATCAAGAACACATAAACATTGTAACTATATATGCACCTAATATAGGAACACCCAAATACATAAGAAAGGTCTTGGAAGAGGACAAGAAAGATATAGACAGCAACACAATTATAGTAGGGGATTTCAACATCCCAATGTCAAAAATCGATAAATCTTCCAACAAAATAACCACAGAGATATTCTGGCATTGAGCAATGTTCTATATCAAGTGGACTTAACTGATATATGTAGAGACTTTCATCACAAAGAAGCAAAACAAATATTCTTTTCAAATGTACATG
>PVKM010036056.1:0-14933 GCA_004027735.1 Carollia perspicillata
GTTTTGATTATTTATCTTTTACTTATTAATTTTCCAGAGTCAGCTTTGCTTCTTGCAGCAACTCTTCTGCCCTATAATAAATGACCCACTATAAGAAAAATTTTTGCTAGTTTTATAAGAAAAATCAATATAGTATATAACTTTTTCCTGACTTGGTAGCTAATCCTAGAAAAGTAAAAGGTCATAGACTCCAACTGATGGATGCCACAAACATTAAGTGCAGGCTTTAAGCACAGACATTTCATGAGTTATTTTATTTTCTAGAAGTTTATAGTGAAACTTCTACCTCTTTTAATGACTGTTTTATGCAGCACTATGAAAAAGTTGGGATACTTTTCAAAATACTGGATTTAGACAGAAATAATTATCAGTACCATGCATAAGTGGGTCAAGCTTGGAAGAGAAAAATTGCACTGCCAGCTTTGAGTAAAACCCAAGAGGCAAGGCAAAGAGCACATGATGTGGATCAGCCTTGTTTGATTATTTTCAATGATGTTCCTCAGCTATTGTGACCTAAATCTCCATTTAGGTTGCTTATTTTCCTTGGTTCATTGTTTTAAATATGCTGAGTTTTTTAAGATAAATCTTGGACAAATATGAAAATATCTATGAGAGCCTGTCTTACCTGTGGAAGTTCACTTGAGTTGTTTCTTTATAGAGGGCAAATATATAAACTATTCTTTATGTACTGAATAACGAAATTTACTATGATGCTTCAGTGATTAAAATTACTTATTTTTATAAAGCCTATAATGAAACATGTAAAGACATACTGGACTAACTAGACACATATCTTTGAATTTTAGAACTTGTTCTCCAAGAAATCATTGTCAATTGCTGAGGAGGAGTAGAGATTAAAGATCAAGGTTAAAACAAAATATATCCCATAACTAACATGATTTTTCTTTTCCCTTATTTTTTCTCTCAGACAATCCAGTTGCAGACTCTGGAAACTTAATTAAAGGCTAAGATCCAAAGGGAATGAGAAATAAAGAGCAATAGAAATATGTTACTGTGTCTATTTTAAACATTGAATTCAATATAAAAGCTTTCAATAAAGAATATTCCAAGGCCCATATGATTGTACTGGTGAATTCTATCATACTTGTAAGAAATAATACCAATTCACAAATGCTCTTACAGAAATATAAAAGGAAGAAGTATTTTTAAACTGTTTTTATGAAACCAGTGCAGCCATGACACCAAAATCTAGCAAAGATATTATGAAATAAACACTAAGGAGACCAACATCCCTCATGTATTATAGATTGATAGAAAAATTATAAACAATGTATTAGCAAATTGAACCCAGAAATATATAAAAATACAAGACATAATGACCAAGTACATTTACCCTAGGAATGCAAGGTTGGTTTAACACATAGAAAAAGTCAACATAATAGATTCATCAAAGTGGTATAAGAAAGTTAAGAAAATTGCATGATTGTTTTCAAATGTAGAAGGGAATTTCCTCTTCAGAAAACAAAGGATCAGCATCTATTTAATGGTGAAATATTGAACTTTTATCTCTTACATGAGCAAGCCTAGGATACCTACTCTTAACATTGCTCATTTCTAATCAGCAATTATATTGGATGGTCAAGCCAGTGTAATAGCAGCAAGTAAATTAAACAAAAAGTATAAGAATTGAGAAGATAGAAGTAAAATTGCCTTCATTCTTATATAATAGCATTGTCTGTATACAAAATCCTAACAACTTTTTCCAAAATCTACTGTGGAGAACAAAGAAAGAGTTAGTGTTAAGACAAAGAAAGCTGCATGAGCATAAGGAGTTAGTGTTAAGAAAATAAGATAAGATTAGAAAAGCCATAACCGCATAACCACCCTAGGCTTGTGTTCCAGGAAGTTAAGAAAGGCAGGATAAACAGAGCTGACCTAGCAGATAGCCATCTGGACAGTTGCCCAAGTGAAAAGTTTTTCCCCTGCCCCAGCCTTTGAGCACAGGCTGAGCACGAGCTTCTCCGACCAATTACCAATGAGAGCACAAGCTTAGCATGAGTTTCCCAGCCAATGGCTAATTGCTGCATCTGCTTCTGTAAAAGTGCTTGCTTGCTCACTTCTATAAAAGAACTTAGCTGTGAGCATTAAGGCGTGACTCTCATTTGCAGCTCTTAGGAGCACTGTGTCTCCGGACACGTTCGGAGAGTTCGCCCCTGCGCAGGTAAAGCTTTGGCCAATAAAACATCACGTTTGAATCCTGAAAGTTCCTGGACGTTTGTTTCTCGTGTCGGTGTATGCAACACTACCAGGACAAATAAGTGAATTTAGCAATGTGGTAAGATGTTGACATGTACCTCTGTGTTTAAAAATGGATTCAATGCACCACCAAGCTGATGACATTCCCAATCTCACTTACTTTGCTATATATCTATCTCCAAATCTATGTCTATATATAATCAATTGTTTATTTATATCTACATCATCTATATCTATATCTATATCTAAATGTATGCCGAGACCTCATATACAGCTATCTATATAATTGCTTGCCTCCTTTTGTGAAAATATAACATTTCACAAAGAATGAGATCTTTCATCTGTTTCCTTCATTAGTGTATTACCAATGCCAAAAACAGTACCTGATAAGTAGTAATATACTCAATAAATACTTATTGAATTTCAATGATTTGTAGTTATTATTTTTAAGAAACATGGAAGGAAGACTTCCTACCAAGATGGAGGTATCTGTTGCTCCTTGAACAACCAAAAGCAGGATAACAACAAATTTAAAAACAAAAAACAACCAGAACTGACAGAAAATAAACTGTATGGAAGTCCAACAACCAAAGAGTCAGAGAAGAAATATTCATTCAAACTATAGGAGGGGCAGAGACAGGCAGCTAGGCAGAGAGGACTCACAGCAAGGCAATGGCTCATGGACCCAGCAAGGCGGTGGCTGGCAGACCAGGTGATTCCATATTTACATGCAGATAAGCTGGGAGGAACAACTGGGGAGCAACACACATCTCACAGCTCAGGGTTCCAATATGAGGAAATAAAGCCTCAAGCTCTGATTGAAAACAACTGCGGGGGCTGAGGTAGCAGTGGGAGAAACTCCCAGACTCACAGGAAAGTTCATTGGAGACAGCCACAGGGTCCTAGAATGTACACAAACCCACCCACCCAGAAATCAGCACCAGAAGGGCCCAATTTGCTTGTGGGTAGGATGGGAAATGACTGAAATCCATCAGAGAGTCGAGTAAGCAGCATTGTTCCCTCTCAGATCACTCCCCCACATACAGCATCACAACATAACAATGCAGGTTGCCCTGCCCTGGTGAACACCTAAGGTTCCACCCCTTACTACGTAACAAGCACACCAAGACAAAAAAAGTGGCCCAAATGAAAGAACAGATCAAAGTTCCAGAAAAAAATAGAACTAATCTACAAAGAGATAGCTAACCTATCAGATACATTTTTCAAAACATTGGTAATCAGGATGCTCACAGAATTGGTTGAATATGGTCACAAATTAGAGGAAAAAATGAAGGCAATCCCAAGTGAAATAAAGGAAAATGTACAGGGAACCAACAGTGACAGGAAGAAACCGGGACTCAAATCAATGGTTTGGACCAGAAGGAAGGAAGAAAGAAACATTTAACCAGAACACAATGAAGAAACAGAATTCAATAAAAGGAGGAGAGGCTTAGGAACCTCCAGGAAATCTTTAAATGTTCCAACATCTGAATCATAGGGGTGTCAGAAGGAGAAGAGGAACAGCAAGAAATGTAAAACTTATTTGAAGAAATAATGAAGGAGAACTTCCCCAATCTGGCAAAGGAAATAGACTTCCAGGAAGTCCAAAAAGCTCAGAGAGTCTGAAAGAAGTTTGACCCAAGGAGGAACACACCAAGGTACATCATAATTAAGTTATCTAAGATTAAGAATTAGGAGAGGATCTTAAAAGCAGGAAGAGAAAAGGAGTCAGTTACCTACAAAGGAGTGCCCATAAGACTGTCAGCTGTTTTCTCACAAGAAACCTGGCAGGCAAGAAGGGGCTGGAAAGAAGTATTTGAAGTCATGAAAAGCAAGAGCCTACATCCAAGATTACTCTATCCAGCAAAGCTATCATTTAGAATGGAAGGGCAGATAAAGTGCTTCCCAGATAAGGTCAAGTTAAAGGAGTTCATCATCTCCAAGCCCTTATTATATAAAATGTTAAGGAAACTTATCTAAGAAAAAGAAGATAAAAAATATGAATAGTAAAATGACACAAACTCACAGTTATTAAAAACTGAACCTAAAAGAAAAACAAAAACAAACTAAGAAAACAACTAGAACAGGAACAGAATCACAGAAATGGAGATCACATAGAGGATTATCAGAAGGGGAGTGGGAGTGGGAGACAAGGGGAAAAGTTACAGAGAATAAGTAGCATAAATGTTAGGTAGAAAATAGACTGGAGGAGGTTAAGAATAGTGTAGGAACTGTAGAAGCCAAAGAACTTATATATATGACTCATGGACATGAGCTAAAGGAGGGGAATGCAGGTGGGAGGGGGTGTTCAGGGTGAAGGGGAATAAAGGGGAGGAAATGGGACAACTGTAATAGCATAATCAATAAAATACATTTTTTACAAAAGAATGATGAAAATAGAAAGGAATAGTTACATCATCACAAAAAGAATTTAACTGGTGAATGAATTACACCAACTCCAATTACCTTGCTCATTTTTTGCTAGGAAAAATTTTTACAAGGCTCTAAAATTAATTATAGCTGCTATGTTGAATTTGGCCTATATAGTCATAGCTTTCTTGACTTTTAATACAGGGTGCATGTATTGCTTCATGAGAGTGTTGAAAAATGGTCACAGAAAGAAAGCCCTCAAAACAAAACATATTTATAGTTTCTTCATAGAATGAACCATCTGATATTTTATTAGCCATACAATTTCCATTCCTTTTACTCATATTTTCTGATTGATTTCTTTCACAGTCCAAAAAGACTGCTAAGTAGTCACTGAATTAAAATCCTTCTAAAATAATTGTTACTCAAATGATTTTATCATTTTCTAAGTTGTCATATATATATTGAGTTGTTTAAACAAGTCAGTCATTTTTGAGAATTTATTTAAAGAGAACATGTGTGCATTGATATTTATATATATAATTATCATTATATATATAGTCATTAGTCTTTCCAGTAATGTAATATGAAAAATAGAGATATTTATTGAAGAAGATACAAGATGCAAGAATGATCATACATAAGATAATGACTCCTCAGTCCCCTTCAAAGTAGGCACTTTGGAACCTCACACAGTTCTCCCAAATGCCATCAGCTGCCCCACTGTATTTTCCTGAATCTCACCAATGGTCTGAAATCTCATCCCTTTCAGAGGTGATTTTAGTTTTGGGAAAAGCCAGAAGTTTCAGCACATCAAATCTGGGCTATAAGGGAGCTGAGTCACCTGGGTGATCTGAAGTTTCACCAAAAAACTGCATGAGACACATGAGTGGGCAGGTACAGTGTCATGATGAAGCTGCCAATAACCACCTGCCCATAACTGCAGCCTTCTGAATTATCCAAATAGTTTCCATGGAGGGATGTTCAAGTTTAAAGCAAAATCTGATGCAGATTCATTGCTATACTGAGTCATTTTGAATGTGACAGCCACACAGTACACATGCTCACTCAACGGCATCTACCACCCCCACTGACTAGTACAGTGAAGTTGTCATTGTTCATGACCGTGCATTCCAGTCCACTCTCCTTGGCTGCTATATTACATTGTTGTTATGCAAATCATCCTCATTATATTAATAATGGATGGGCTTTGGGGGGCAGACCTCTTATATAGCTAAATAGAAACAAATGCATGCACATAGTTAAATTACTTTCATTTTGGGTGAAGTTCTCCTAAAATTCTACTGCTTTACTATAATAATCTATGTAATTAAGATTGCTCATAAGTGAAATTTTTTTGGTATTTAAAGTGAAGAGGCTCAGTGACTGCACAGTAGCTACAAAATTTGTATTGAGAATGTGAGAAATGAATATTGTTTTGAAAAATATATTTTGCTGAGAATGACTAGGCTCTTCCAAAAGCATGTATTATTTTAACTTGAAAGTACATTGATAAAGGTATTTAAATTTTGTCAGAGTGATGGATAATAAAGGATAAAAACAGTGTGGTGGTTGTGGGAGTGAGAAGAATGGTGGGTGGAGGTGGAAAAGGGTTAAGGGCATAAATGGTAATGGCAAAAATACAATAAAAATAAAGTGATGTGGAAAATTACAGAAATAGAGCAACAAATGCTCATAGGTAAATTTACAACACCTATAATTTTACATTCATGTTCACAATTTTTTACATTAAAAACAGTTCACCTGTATCATATAAAATAAATGTATTTCCAGCAGACTTTGTACTTCCCAAAACCTTTGCCATTTATTCCCATTTGCATTAAAATGCTTACAAATCAAATAGCTCTTAATTTGAATATCACTGAACTAAAATTATGGATCCATGATTTATTATTTATGAAGCTGACTCAAAATATGTTACATTCCCAAAGTGATACTTATGTTTGAGAATTAGTTGTTTCATCATATTTTATCAGATGTATACAGTAATACTTTCTATTGAATTCCCCAAACTGGTTTGTTATACACTTAATTTTAAATTACTTTCCCTCAGATACTTTCCAGACACCAAGTACAGGCTATAGTTTGTTTTTAAAACCAAGACAAAACAATGTTTACTACAGAAATTTATGAATAAATGAGGTTTGGGGGGGAAATACCTTTTAATCTAGTATTTTCAAATATAAGGAATAAGGAAAAGGATTTCTAACAACTCCATACATGCATAATTGCAAGCAAAATATGTTCGTATGTCTAAATCACGTAACTTCCTTTACATATGGGTGTGCTGACTCACTATCTAACCTTCCAGGTCTATTGTCTATGTAGTCATCCATTTCCTTGAGATGAAAATCTGATACTATTAAAATTAACTTGTGATTCTCAATATTATTTATATGATAGTCTTTCTTCTATCTCCCACCCAACTACTAACCAGGCCAAACCCTGCTTAGTTTCTGAGATAAGATAAGATTGGGTGTGTTCAGGGTAGTATGGCCATAGATGTCTTTTTTCTATCTCTTCAGGGCTTTATATATTCCTTTCAGTTACGTTGTGCAATTTGTTCAAAGAAGTGTTGTCTGTTCCTTTTTAATTGAAAATAAGTCTATTCTAGGAAGATATTTGACAAAAGTAGTATTAGTAGGTTGTCACTAGGTCTCTTACCTTTCACTGAACTATCAGAATCTGCCAGTAAGATTATAAGTCATGAAATGATATGATATATGTCAATAGTTCTATGTTATTACTCCAGGAACCCTAGTCTTGCTTGGGCAAGCCTCAAGGATCTAGAATAAGCTCTCCTAGAAGGGAAGTCCTTTCTATACAGCTGATGAACCGTGTTAGTTGAAACCACTGTGTCGGTGACCAGTATTCCATATTTAGTTATCAGTGTGTCCTGGGATCTATGCTGGCCTTCACCATATTTGAGACTGTCATTCTTCCTCATGTGATTAGCTCTTTAACTAGAGAATGCCTACTCCATTAAGAGAAGACTATGCTCCATAGGGAAAAAATTAAGATGTGGCCATTCGGAGTAGGAAAGCTACATTTAAAAGAAAACTTTGCAACACTGACTTTGGGTTTAATGGAGTTATTTTCACCTTTCTATCCCAGGAATAGATTTGATCAAGTAATATTAACCCTCTATTGGAAAGGGGCAGGGGACAAACGCTAAAACCCTTAACTCAATTAGAACTCCAGTCCTTGGGTCTTCAAATTATAGGATAATTGGTAAAAATTATCAATATTTTTACCTATAATCTATTAAATTGTTCATTACATTTTAAATTAAATTTATCAAGATGATATTGGTTAATAATATTTTTTAGGTTTCAAGTATACATTTTTACAATATCTGATCAGTACATTGCATTGTGTGACCACAACCCAAAGTCAAATCATCTTCTCTCACCATGTATTTGACCTTTTTCAGCTTACCTATCCTCCTACACTCCTTCCACCCTGGTAACCACCATATTGTCGTCTGTGTCTATGCACCTTTATTTGTTTTTCCTGTTTGGTCATTTGTTTCTTTCAGTTTTATATCTCACCCATGAGTGAAATCATATGGTTCTTAACTTTTTCTTTCTAAATTTGTTCACCTCAGTGTTTTAGTCATTTAGTAAGTTATTTAGTAAATCAATAATTATTAATTGAGTGACTACAATGTTCTAGGTAATGATCTAGGCAATGGGGATAAGTTGTGAACAAAACATATCAAATCACTACCCTTGAGTGCTTGCCTTATAATAGAAATATTGACCTATTTTCTCAGTAGGAAAGTATGCAGCAACTCTAAATTATGTCCTTTAATCTAATGCCTACTGTTCTATATCTAATAGTAAATCCTTAATAATATTATGTTCATCATGCTTGTAAGTTTTATAGTGTTACTGTAATATTTTCTTTGTTTTTGATAGTTTAATCATTTAAATTGTTTTTGGAGAAGCTAATCTGGAAGAATGGTTTTCAGTTTTCTCAAAAGGGAAAACAAATATCATTTGAAGTTAATAACTTCAGTAGGGTATGTAGAGTCACAATGTTCTGTGTCTAAATGAGTCAAAAATAAGATTACCTTAATCATCGTAAAGATATTCCAGTTCTGTTCCCTTCATTTTCCTTTGACTCTTCACTTCTTCCCCATTGAGTGTTCATTTCTAGCATAGATCTGAATTGTTGCCATAAGAAAATAAGAAAAAAGAAATTTTGTGGTTAATGCTTTGAATATGAACATATAGTGTATGATACTTTTATCAGAAATTTACATCAGCCCATACACTAGTATATGAATTCATTTTATTGAAAAATATGCCTACTGTATGGATATGCTAATTTATTAATCAGATGTATGCCAACACTGTTATGTGAAAATAGTGCCAATACAATATATGAGGCATTCACTTTCAAAAATATCACAGATAATTGTTGGTCAACTAAATTTAAGCATTAAAAACAGCAACTATCCTGAAATATATAGAAATTAATTCCATAGGAAGAAAAAGAAAACAAACGACCAGGCTGACAAAGTCTTCGTTACAGATTCAAACCAGTGACAATGTTGAGATCTTCAGGAAAATAAAACTGCTTTATATTGAATCTTTTATAAATATTTCAGGATATTTTTGGCTTCCAGATAGACTACAAACAATACCATTCTCAATACTATAATTAGACCCATCTTAACAAAGTATTATAGCAATGCTTTTATGTTTTTCCATTGTTTTTGACAGGTCAGAATTTGACAAAATGAAGAGGGGGCATACTATTAGCTTGTCAAGGGCAGGGAAGTAAAGCCTTCCCAATGAGGAATACAGGGCATGAATAAGGAAGTACCTGCATAGCCAACTTCACAAAAATGGTTAGTAAAACAGAAAGAAATGCCAGATGGAAAAACCAATCAGTGTGGTGAATAAAACAATTTTCTAATAACTGAGGCTGATAATGCAGCAAATGTATAAATATAAACTTTGAATTAAGGATGAGGGTAATTTGGGAAGGATAGCTCTCTGTTTATCTATTGAGGATTTTCCTTTTAAGACGAAGGTACTTTAAGTGCATTTTTTATAGTTATCATAAAAATGCTATGGTTATGGTTATTTCAGAGCTACGTAAGGTCAAGTAGGAAAAAGTATTATTATTCTGAGATACATAAAAGTAATTGCTCAGCAAAATTGGAGCAGAGATCTAATTGGTAAAAATTTAAGTGTATAACAATAAATTCCTGATTAAATCACTAAAAATTTAGGAATTTTATGTTAAAGTAGTTGTAAGGAGATAGAGACTCTCACACATTTATTTTGACCCTACATTTTGACTTTTTGAATTTACAATAAAGATATACTTGCAACATTATGGGAATATATAGATGCACAAGGTTATTCACTACAGCATCGTCTGATTGCAAATATGGAAAATAAACTGAATAGTCATACATAGGGTATTGGTTGAATTAACTTGAGTTCAAAATGTAAGAAAGTACAATGCAGCTGTATAAAAGTATAAGGTATTTGTGAGTTAATACTGAGTAGTTTTCAAGGTATATATTCTTTTTTAAGGTTTTTAAAATTTATTTTTAGAGAAAGGGGAAGGGAGGGAGAAAGAAAGGGAGAGAACCATCAATGTGTGATTGCCTGTCATGTGGCCCCCACTGGGGACCTGGCCCACAACCCAGGAATGTGCCCTGATTGGGAATTGAACTGGTGACCCTTTGGTTTGCAGCCTGAGCTCAGTCCACTCAGCCACACCAGCCAAGAGACATATATTCTTAAGGACACAAAGTAAAGGACAAAATAATACTTACCCTTTATATTTTCTGTAAGAAAAAAATAAGAAAATGTGTATATGTATTAAGTAATATATGTATAATTATATAAGCATACACATGTATACTACATGGTATCAAATATGTAAATATATACATATGTATTTGCTGGCTTATGTTAAAAGAAAATGAAGAGAAAGAGTAAATAGAAACAAACAGAAAGGTAAACCAAAAATGAATAAGATCAGTTTCCTGTAGAAGGTGGGTGGAAATAGGCAGAAAATGATGGAGAGATTAAAATGGGAGAGCAGGGATACATGAAAGTAACATCTAATATAAATATGTAAGGTACAATAATCTGAGATGCATTTTAAAACAGTCACTCTAGCTACTTATTGGCAGCTTAGAAGAGGAATTTTTAAGGTAAAGATTTAAAGTTAGAGGCTAAAAGGAATTTTTTTGGATTATCTGTGGATTTAATATCATCCTTGATAATCAGGACTCTGAGTCCTTTTGGTATACAAATGAACACGCAAAACCATAAGCAGAAGTCAGCTTCCATAAAGCTAGCCTTACATATTTATTTTAACTTTTCCAAGAGTTTATCAGATGTTCTCATCTCCATAATATAAATTGGTTATATTGCAACTTAATTTTTAAATTTTTTATCTAAAACTATAATATTTTTAAAAAATAATCCTTAAATGTTTGATTTTTAAAAATTGCTATAACATGCTTTTCTGCCTGCCCAGTCTCCAGAGGCATAGTCACATGCAAAGCTAGTTTGAGATACAGCCCAAAACAAGAAAAAAAGAGAGATTTCTTCAAAATGTCTGTTGTATTTAATAGACATAAAAGTCTTGAGAGGAGAATAATGTTATTCAAGAAGATTTTCTAAATAAAGATTATTAGGCCAATAGTGCAAATTATAGGAATCATATTGAACCAGTTTTGCTCCTCTTGGAATTTAAAAATCAAGCCGTTAAAATTAACAGTTGCAGTGTTAACAGTGAATGCCTGTAAAATGAAGCAGTTAATCACCAGGAACAGCATATTAAAACTGTTAATTTGTAGGTTTGAAACTTCCTTTTAATTAGAGCTGTAGGAAAAGTTTTTTTGTTCAAAGCAAAGTGAGATCTCGTGGCTCTCTGTCATGCTTGTGAAATTTCACAAAGAAAAATCCTTTAAGAGGGGAGGGTGCTGAAGGGAAATCCAAGTGCTTGGTTCTAGAAGATTAACCTGTTTGTTTTCTCTTGGTCTTTAAAACCTATAACTGACTGGCAATACTTTTGATTTCTGGGAAGTGACAAAAGTCAGTACAATGGCTAAGCAATTCTGTATAGTAGTATTCCAATTCTGTATGTATTTATGCCATGGCATAAATATGATGAATATTAAATGAGAAATGAAGAAGACTTTTCTGGAAATAAGATTTAAGAAGCTACCATCACAGAAGCAGTTTTAAGGAATAAGGTATGCCTAAAATAATAAAATTGTTGATTATACATTTGAAGTCAATTAGTTTTGGTTCCTGAGACCAGCTTCTCTAACCAGTACCTCACTGAGTCTACTGTTACCTGGAAGGGGATTCGTAAAATGCAGATTCCTTGATTATTGCAAACAGAGATTGTGATTCAGTTTGAGGTTAGCCAGGAATCTGTATTTTGGTGTGCAATAGGAGATTTTTATGTAGGTGTTGCAGAGACTGACTTTGAGATATGCTTCCTTCAACTCACATCCTGGAGAAAGCTTAGAGCACTGGATTTTGGTGAGCTTTAAGTATGAATGAGAGGAACCAGCAGAAATCAGAGGGCACTGCAGAAACTACATTTATGAATAAATGACAATCACAACTACTGTGGAATTCATAAGTACCAAGAGTTGAAAATAACAATGAACAAAAGAAATGAAACAATTTATAATATAGATATATTTATACAAACTAATTAAATAAAATGTGTGGTGAAAATGGGCAGACAGAAAAAACCAACACCATGGAAAGAAGTTACATCAAACTATCTCATGCTATTGAGTCTAAACATGGGCTTCTAGTTCTATTTACCGATAAAATAATATTAGAGTTTGTGTATATGTGTATTGAGTCTTTAATCCTCATTCTGTGCTTAACCAAATAAAAGTGTATTTCTAGGTTCTCATTTCTAGCAAAATGTACGGAATATAACAGACATTCTTTAAATGTTCTTTGAATGTGATCAATTTCCATGAATATTCCATGATTTCTTTCCACTGCTATAGCCCAGCTAAGGTACTTAGCTATAGCCACCAGGCATGGCAACAACAATAGTACAGGAGGGTGAGGATGAGGGCCCTGAGTCAACCAGACTAAAATACTAGCATTTAACATTTATGTGAAGTAACTTCCTTTCTGTAAGTTTCACTACACTGAGTTCTAAAACTGAATAACAAAAATAAGTTCCCTAAAGGATGCTTCATAGATTAATACTGTTTGTGTCACATAAATGCATAATAAATATAACTTATGGAATAGTTATATACAGTTATAACATTTTTATTTAATGAAGAAAAATTTAATGTTTTAGTCATATATATGTTAGGTTATTAATTATGTTGGTGATTGTCAGGTCAGAAAACTAAAAATCCAGGTTATGCCAATACATTGTAATATAAAATAAAGATAATTAAGAAGAAAGCATATATTCCTGCTAATGTCAGGAAAAGATCATTGAACAATAAATGCTACAAGGAACTCCTAGTAAACTTATGAAAAAGTTAATATGTACATATTAACATACATAACACTCAAATATCTATGTGCATGCACATACACATACCACAACATATGTGCAGTGACACTTTTTTATATATAACTACCATTGTTAAAGCTTTATTAAGATGTAATTGACATTCACTAAGCTGTACATGGTTAAAGTTTACATTTGATAAGTTTTAGCACATGTATATACAGGTGAAATACAGTAATCAAAAGAACATATGCATTATTCCCTATAGTTTTCTTTCCATATTCATTATTTTATGCCTGTGGAATCTTCTTCCACTACTGACTTTTAAGAATCCTGGGCTTTTTATTTCTTCTAGTCTGTCTAGAGATTTATCAATTTTATTGATCTTTTCCAAGAACCAACTTTTAAAGTCATTGGCTTTCTTCCTATTGAACTATGTTTTCTATTTTTTTATTTTTGTTTTTAAATACCTGACTTCATGATTTTTTAATGTGGAAGTTCAGATTAGTGGTTTTTATATCATTTTCAATTAAGTATTAAGTGCTATAAATTTCCATCTAAACATTTCTTTACCTACATTTCAGAAATGTTGAATGTTTTGTTTTTGAAAGATCAAATTTAGCCTTCATCTTAGAGGTAATTCATCCCTCTTCTTCATATGGGCTTCTGTCCTCTCTACTTAATTCCTGGTATTGTCAGCAAGGTTTCTCCCCTCTGGCTTGGGAGGAGCATAAATGATTTCTGGTTCTCTGTTTACTCTGGGAATTGTTTACATATATCAACCTTATTGATTGTTCTTTTCTCATGAGTTACTGTTATACAGCATAATGGGTTTTACCCTCTGTACATACAGACAGGCAAAGATTCAATAAGACCCCTGTGCAGAATTCTGGATTTCTTTATCTGCCTCACTTATATTTTGTAAATAAAAACAAATAATGATGTTAATGTCTCACTTTGGACATTTCATTGCTTATTATATCATTGAAGCTTAAGGATAAAAATAATATTTTGAATTAATTTGCCTCAGGGGAAAGCAAGAATGGTACTTATTTCTAGATAAAAAATATCTCCCATTTTACCATAGCAGTGAGAGAAAGGAATCATTGTTTCTCTAGGATAGTTAAAATTGCTGCATTATGTTAAATATTTATAAACAGCAATGATCGGCCTAGTACTAGGTGGTAAAATACAGCATCAAATTATTATAAAAGCCTCTAGTATAGATCAAACTTTTGCCCTCATCTTAAGAATTTTAGATGTACATGATTTTTAATAAGTACTTAAACCACACAAATACATGTTATACCCTAAAATAATCCTTTTCCAAACCAGTAGTAAGATGCTTCCTATATTTAAGGTTGAGAATAAAAATATAGATATTTTTGTCAATAATATTTAAAGATTTTTTTAGATATGAAGTAATTTGCATATGCATGTAAACTATAAAGTTAAATACGTTTTGAAACATATTACTCTGAATATCTCTCAATAGCCTGAAATATATATATTTTATTACTTAAGAAATTCTTCTATTCTTCTAATGAGTAAAAGATTATTTTTCTTTACAGTACATTTTGCATGTTACCATTTGTACATCATAGATAATTATTCAATAAAATATTCATAACTTAAACTGTGCTGCTAATAATTTGATATTTAATTTAACAATATTATAAGTTATATTGACTTTGATCATGATAAGTATTATAATGATGAAAATGAACAAATTTCCATTGGAATTATGTATGAAGATTGTTGGGCAAATCTTTCATACTCTTTAGTCACAGCAAATATGAAGTATGGGTCATAGTTGAAGTCAATTAAAAATGTCCCCAGCC